>VXBX01007916.1:153875-209342 GCA_013400415.1 Scytalopus superciliaris | reverse complement strand
TTTTTTTTTTTTTTTTATTTTGTTTCCTTAAAATCTGAAGAATAAAACATTTCATGGTCTTTCACAGCATCTGTAAAGTCTGGCAGTACTTGCATACAGCTATAATTGGGAAAGGCTGAATCTGTTATATCACAGAACATTCTCTACCTACTAATTTTAAAATCAGAAAAGCAAGAAATGCTTTATAATTGCATAGGGTGCAGGTAGAGCTCAGATGTAGCATTTTGAAAACAAGGCATGAGAATTCACGAAAAACAATTTAATAAATAATTTTCTATTGCCAGAAACTTTTACTCCTCTGAGTAGTGTCACTAGTTGATTTCTTGTTTGATGTAAACAATTTTGTTTCTTCTGATAAGATTGTTTCTTTTTATTTTTTTATACATGACTGGTTAAGTTTTCAGTGTTTTTTAATAAATGGCATGTCACTTCAACCTAATAGGAAAAACTAGTGGTAGTGTTGAAGTCCCTAAAGTTGCCCTTGAGTTATCCTAGTGACTGAAATAAATGAATGTCACAGAGTACAGGTACAAAATAACTGACTGAACTCTGTCTCTGTTGTTCCTCAGAACTCAATTCCACTTATTTCTGGTGTGTTTATCTGAGTAGGAGCTGTTCCTCTCCAGAATTGCAAGCTGCAGTGTTTTCTTCAGTACTATTAAATACATGATCTTTTTCTGTTTATATTGCTTCTTAACCATTGCTTCTTCTTTAAGTATTATTTTTAGCTCTCTTGTCTTTGCTTAAAGAACATTCAGGTCTTGCTGTCTGTTAATAGCAAATACGTAATAATCTGTAATTGCAGTGAGTTGAAAAAAAGCGAGTTCCTAAATATTTATCAGGCACGGAAGCAAAAGTGGGTAGAGAGATGAGGCAGAATGTTACGAAATTGAATGAATAATGGAAAACAGCAGTACAGGGTGCTAAAGCAGAACTTTCTCGTAATTATTCATTACACTGGTCATAATATGAATAAAGATAATAAAAGGTAAGTTGATTTCAATATTTTAGTAAAGCAGTATTCTAACTGCAAAATTAGGTCATTAAGGCAAATGCTTTAATTATAAAATGAAGTCTAAATACATTCTCTTGTGCAAAATACATCAGTGTGTCTATCAATGAAATAACTTAAAATTCTATAAGAAAGCATGTTAGTAGGAAATATAGTTCCTAATTTTTTTTGAGGTTTTGAGTTAGATTTAAACTGGTTGGTGTTAAACTAGATACAGTGAACAATGTTGAGAGCCTTTTATAAACCTAAATGCTGAAGACATAGTAATGAGAATTTAAATTGCGAAATGTCTCATGTGTTGTTTCTATCATGTTGTAGCCGAATTTAAAACTAAACTCTTTGGGACATTTCAGAGTAACTGCTCAAGTTCACTCCCAGCTTATGAAAATAGTAGTATTTATCATTAGTTTTTTACTAAGTTTGATTTGACTTCATACATTAACAGCTCTCAAAAGGAGAGCTTGTAGAAGATAGTAATTTAAAATGGGGGATGACATAGTGTTCTAGGGTATGTGAAGGAAAATTATGAAAATCAGGTGGACAGTTTAGGGAGCTGAATGCAAGAGACAGGGTCAGATAGCCTGAGATTTTCGTGGGGTATTTTTAACTCTTCCATGGTTTATTTAAACTAAGCAACTAAAGATAAGCATAAGAGTGGACTGTGAAATATAATAAGGCTTTGCAGCAAGCAGAGGTTTTGGAGTCTTTAATGAAAGCAAATGCTACAATATTACCTATCTTTCTGAAAATTAGGCACCTTTAGTTTTGATAGGTACAGCTGGGAGCCAAAGGGATGCACGTAACTACTTTGGATACAGTGTGGTAACTGCAGTGGGTGTGATACTTTCAGGTTTTGTTGTGCTTTCTGTTTATTTTGTCTGAATTGGAAAATTAATATAAATCTCTCAACTCCCACGTTAACTGCCCTTTTTTCCCCCCCATTTTTCTATTTTGTTTATTCCTCTTAGTGCTTTGTAGAATGTAATATCTTGGTTATGCTTTGGGACCTGTAAGAGCAGAGATTCAATTCTACCTAGATATAGCCAAAGGATATATTTGACTAGCTTTTTCATTCTGAGTGTTTGTTCTGTGCATTCTCATGTAAGATGTGTGGGGGAGAGAGGGAGGCATGCATCAGAAAGCAAGTCATAAATTTGTTCAACTGATGACATTGAAGTCAGTTTGAAGAAATACTCTGAATGCATCCACACAACCCATTGTTAGAAATTGTATGTATATAATGACTATGCCAATACATTTTTAAAGAAAATGCATAAGTGAAATGCAGATGAAAACCATCTGTTTTAAAAGAGAAGTTATACTTTTGCTGTTTTTCTAGAGGAACTATAGGTCATTATTTTGATAAATTTAGGTTGAAATGTTCCTGTTTTAACGCAGGGTTGAAAGGAAATAGAAAGGAAAACTCAGTGGAGTAATCAAGGCTTAATAATGTAATAGGGTCTACTCTTACATCCTGTTAGAGACAAAACCTTGCAAGAAACATAAGGTTTTCAAAAGTGAAGTAAGGTAGCCTGGGTATTCTGTGTGAAAAACAGAGATGCCAGCTTAGTGCTTCAGCCTCTTCTGCTTATGGATAGCCTTGGCATGTGTAGGCTGGCAATGACAGATAGCCAGTCTCTGAATATGAGGGAAAGACATCCGATTGCTCCCTAAAGAGAAGTGAGTTTAAGATCTATGTAAGAATGAAAATGAGTATTTCCTCCTCACTTCCAGCAGAGCACAGCTTCATTTAGGTCAAATTTGTTTGGAGAATTGCATCTGTGACATGGCCAGGTATGTAAGGAGCTGAACAGAGCTGGAGTGTATAGCTAGTGCAGTTGGCATGTAGGAGTTCCTGGGCACTGTTACATGTTTGGTGCAGTTTGGGCGTGGGAGTTTTGTGGGACTGAGCATGTGCAGTGTAGATGAGGGTCAGTGGAGCTGATAGCTTGCCCACTGCACACGGAAGGTTCGGAGATGCCATTAACGACTCTCAAAAAGCTCTACGTGTATGGATGTGGCAATTTTCAGAGGCTTCTAAATAAACCATATCTGAGTGCATTTTCAGGGAGATTGCTGAAATATCTCCGTGGACGTGTCATCCATCTCAGCTCCTTCATCAAAGCATAAAAGTAACACAGCTCTGTAGATAAATATTTCCATGCTCATTCTTAGAGAGGAAATGTGGGAAATTCATGCCTAAGTGATTAATATTTGATTAACTTAAGCACTGAAAATCAGAGGCCTGTAACAGAATTATATTAAGAATAATAATAATAAAGAAAATTATATTAAGTATAGTTTTACTGACAGCTCCACTTACTACCCCATTTTGAAATATTTTTATTTCAATGTGCAGTCTGTGTTTACATTACTGTCAGAATGCAACACAACAGTTTTTAACAATCTTATGACACTTTAAGCTAATGTGCATGATAGTATGTTTTCAGAAAGAAATTAAGTGAAGAGGGGGAATTCACCTTGTTGAAATCCTTCTGCTATTCCTAAATTTCATGCATACTGAAATATTAGAGAAGATAGGAGAGGAGGAAAAATCTTTTTTAAAAGAGTTGAAGTCCCACTGAGAAGGTATATTGAGCTAATAAATATGCTTTTCTAGGAACATCTTTAAATTCCCCATTTTTTGATGTATCAACATGAAATGAATATGTGAATTTTATGGAAGAGTTGTGTTAAGTCTTTGAGATATTAATATATTATGAAAATTAGGTACTTGATATATTTTAACCTGATGCAGCTAATATAAAAATCATTTGTTTTGTCAATGCTTCCTGGACTAGAATTCCACTTTTTGGTCCTTATCCTAGGTAAGACATTGTTTGCAAGTTGTGCTTCTTGGGAGGGTGTTTGTAAGAGAAAATATAACTGTCAAAGATGTTGCTAAGGTATTAAGGTACTGGTAAAAGCAGAGAGGTTGTCATAGTGACAGTTAAAAATAAACACTGACATTTTTCTGGCTTTTTTTTTTTTTTTTCAGTCTGCTGAAGAAAATTGAGCGGGAAACATGGAGGGAAAGTGGCGTTTCATTAATTGCCACCGTGACTCGCCTTATGGAGAGGCTACTGGACTACAGGTGAGTGATTATCACAATTAATATTAGGAGACAAATATGGTTCTCTTGCTCAAATGGTGACTGCACATGGATACATGGATACATCAGCTGTAAGGCTGCATAGTCAACAGGAAAATGCAACGAGCAGCATGAAAACAACCACAGAATCTCCCCATGGTGTAAAAATCCAGGCGCATGAATGAGTTTCCTATCAAGGAATAGTATCTTTTGGCACTAGGTTAGTGACTCAAGTCTGTCTGAAGACACAAAGCACAATACTAATCACCTGACAGTTGTTTTACACAATATGCAAAATTCTTATCACTATGTCAATCACGCTCAGTTGTGGTGTCAGCTGGCACAGTAAGTATGTACACAAAGATATGATCTCTGGGTGAACACCTCACATCTGACTGTACCACATGAACAACGGAGAGAGAAATGAGAGGCATGTACTCCCTTTCAGGATGTGAGACTAAAAGTGACTTTCTCAGTCAGTTGTGAGCCTGTGTAGAGACTTCAGATTTCAGCTTAGTCCTCCTTATTGCCATCAACTGCAGCGCTTTCTAGAGCTTAAGTGACAGGTTTCCTCCCTGATTCTATAGGCACACGTGGTGAGACCTGGTAGTCCACTTTCTATCATTGCTGATAGTTTGAAAGGAAAGCTATTTTGTCAACAAAGAGACTGAACTCTAAATTTCTAGAAGCCTGGCAATGCTATTCCTCTTCAGAGATCGGTTGCATTACAACCTCCAGGACTCTCAGTCTTTCAGAACAATAGTGTGCTGGTAGTTATGAGAGTATTTGGGACAATTGTTTAGCTTACGTATGCAAGAATTTTTTAAAGTTACATTAAATTTCTTTCCATGACTACATAGGGATGTCTGCCTTTTATTATTTTATTCCAGCATGGTTATACTGGCTATTTTTCCCTGTCTGATAATAAACTCTGCACAGTGCCATATTAACTTCTGACTCTGGGGTCAGATCTGCTGTTTCCCACAAATATTAAATTGTATTTATTATAGAAATGCTACGGAGGAAAATTTGGTGGATCTTTGAGCATTTTACGGAGGAGATCAGTATAATTCTGCTTTTTCAGAGAACTAATGCTATGATTCCATGACCACTTTAGATTTACATTGCCTCTAAAGAAAGAAAGCTCTTCCCAGCTCATTCATATCACCCTCTTCCATGTGCTGACACAAGTGTTTGTGTTGCACTGTGGTGATCTGGCAGATATGCACTAAAACTAACCCAGCAAAAGATGCTGCCTAACTTGCATCTCTTCCTGAGGTTTTTGCAAGCTGCAGTGCAGGACTAGGAAGGAGTGTCTGAGAGCAGGAGGGGAGCAGGACTGCCTCTTCTGGCAGCTCTGCTGGCTTCTGCTGGCATGCCTTCAGCACAGGCTGTGAAGAAACCAAATGATCTCCAGAAGTCACCTAGCAAATCAATGACAGAGCCAGAAAAAAAGCAACACTGACTTTCTTGAAAATTGAGGTGTTCAGTGTACTAGGAAAGGAGGCATGAAATCCCTTACCTGCTTAGGTCAGCTGTTCACCCAAATGCCTTTGGGCATCATCATTTAGGTCAGCTTGACAAGTCAAATATGTCTGTTTTCTGAGGTGTGCTTCACTGTAAGAGGATACACGCAATTCCTTTTGACTTTCATTACTTTCTGTTTTAGGGACTGCATGAAAATGGGAGAAGTGGATGGCAAAAAGATTGGCTGCACTGTTAGCCTTTTGGTTTGTATAATACTTTTTCCCTTTTCCATTTCAGTTGAGCATTTTCTAGTACACAGATACACATTTGAACAGGAGACACTTTGCTTCTCATTGCAATTTGAGTGGAATTTTACAGAATAATACTGCAGTTAGGCTCACTGTTTGTTTTTTTTTTTTTTTCCTGGGTGAAACTGATACAGTGAGGAGTTAGTCTTCACTGGCATTTTATAGCTGGGTTCTGAGAGGTCTCCAGTACAGCTCTATTCAGTTTTAAGTCTTTTCTGACTAGATAAACTTCACCAGAGTACTTTCCAAGTTTCTCTGAGTTCACAGAAACAAACGTTTGTCCTTCCCCAAACCCAACAAGACTTGCATGATTTCTCCTGTTTCTTTTCTTCCCCAATAACTGATGCAAGTTGGTTCGTATATAATATGGGATATCTTCTGAATATGCAGACTAACTATTCTCTTCCCAGTAAAAGGGCCAGAAATGCTGCTGAAGACCTCCTCTTGTCATGCTATCATCATTACAACAAAGCAACAGTGCAAATTCATAGTATGAAAAAAGATGTCATTTCTGTTTACAAGTTGCATTTTGATTCTAGGCCATTTTCCACTGACAAGTTTGTTGACTTCTCTTAACCTTGGAAAGTTTCCATTTTCATGATGAATGTTTTGAAAAGCTACATTTTTAGCCAGGGGGGAAAAAAACCACAAAATAAGCTGACTTGTAATTATGCATTTTTGACGTCAGTGAAACAATTTGGTATCACTACTAAGTAGCAGTTACACGTAAGAGAACAAAGGATTTCTTCAGTAGAAAAACAGTGCTCTAAATAGGGATGATATTTACTATGAAAGGATAGAGAAGCTGGCTTTCTTTGGAAATATCTGGCATGATGTGAATCCTGTAAAGCACCTGGATTATTTTCATCCCTAAGGAGTTTTTAATCTATTATTAGCAAATCATCCAAGATTTGTACAAAAAGAAAATTAAAATATTAAAAAACCCCAAAACACCATATTACTTTTTAATGGAATTTTCAATGACTCATACAGGCTAAGGTGGATTTAATATACTATTAATTTTCAAACAAGTTTTCAATACTAGTTGCATACAAAAGAAACAACAAATGCTAAATTTTGAAAAGAAATTTCAATTACAGAAGTAGCACAAAAACTTTAAGACATTTGCTTGCCCAGATGATGGATGAACTCATTGTTACCTCTAGTTGTCATGTACTATGGCTGCTTTGAAGGTATTCTGACTTTCAAAGATAAGAGGACTGGATGGCATGGAAAGGGGATTTTTTTATGTTGCTTTGCTGTTTTTCCAGAAAATAGAATTGTCCAAGTTAACCAAGTTATCAGATTAGCTGGAATTATGCCACATCATGAAATATACAGGGAGGAGTAAGTATCAGCAGCAATAATTTAGCTGAAAGGAGAAAGTAGGAACTTTGTTCATACTCTCACCACCCTCTGGATCATCATGGTTTTCACATTAGTAATGTTTCTTTGGAAAAGCCGATTTATGAAGTGTCTAATGGAGTTAGTTCTTTATGCACAAGAATCACCTAAGTCCAATTTAAAAGTTGAATTTCTAATGAAAGATCTCTGTCATCACAGAGCTATTCAGAAGCATTGAAAGTATATTCAATAGCTTTTGGTAACTCACTGAGGCCTTTTTCTCAGGCATCTCTGCTCCTCAACGAGTTTGATATTCAATTGATGTTTCAGGTTCTATTAATTTAAAATTATACCTTCTTTTTAGAAAGAGGATGTTTTCCTGTGATGCTCTACACTGGCATATGGCATACCATTTAAGTAGAACATGTCCACCTGGCCTGTTTGAATGTTGTTTTCAAGCTGAAGTCTTTATTAATTAAAGAGGTCTACATTTTACATCATGTCTCTTTTTGAAGACTACATCTGTTATATTTTATAGCTTTCAGTAGTTTGTTGAAAAATCACATGACATCTTTATTAGCATGATGTTTTTCCTGAGCTGTGACTGGCTTGTCTTGCTGTGGTCTGCCCTACAGACCAACTGAGCACTGTCAGAACTGAGCTTCAGAGACGAGTCAGTTGATTTGTATAGTTAAGATCTGTGACAAGCACTGGAGCCCTTTGTCCTTAGGGGCAAGGGTCAGGAAGTCTCTGCAGTTCAGTGCCATATTTTTCCTTAATCTTTATGCTTTATTGCTCACAATTCTGTTCTGTAGATTGCTATTTTTTTCAGACAGCGTACAAACAGATATTTTTTTTCATTTTTCTCTTCTAAAGAGAAACACCTGTTCCTGATCTACATCTTGTGGGAGGAAAAGGGAAGTCTTTGGATTATAAAGGCACATAGGGGCATGTCATTACAGAGCTATTGATATATAGTTATTTTCTCAAATCAGTTTAAAAATACTTTCTCTATAAATTTTTTATTTTTATGTTTTCATAGGGTTCCTCCCACCTTCTTCTTTGATAATAACTCAATTCAGGAAACAGTGGCACAGAATTAAGAATACTGTACATTAGGAGAAAAACTGCTTAGAGTTCTAAATACTGATTTAAATAACAGAACAGAAATTGCTAATTGCTAGTGAGGACTCTTCTGTCCTATAAATTTTTATTAACCACAGCATGGTATCCTGTACATTGAGTATGGAGAGCAGCAGGACTAGCTCATGTCCATTGTGAGTGTGGCAGCACTTAAGAACAGTGCTGTAGGGTTGTGCTCCTCTCCCTATAACTTCTTCATACTTTGCTTTAGGGCTTGTAAATAAATAATGAGTGTTTTGGACTAAGAATTGTGATGTTGCAGCCCATATTTTATCCATGTAACAACAAATAGCAATTAAATGTCCAGAAATCTTTAGCCACTACTAGGCATTTTTTCTGGATATCAATTTATAGTGCAGCTTGGCATATTTCAATGACACAATGCAGTATTTATGCATCAGTTAGTGCTGAAGAAACCACAGTTTTAATTCGGGATTATGCTGTTTACAATACTAAATAGCTCTTCTTAAAGCTACCAAAGTCCTTCTGGCATTTTGCTATGACAGGAAGAAGAGCGGACATACCAGGCAGTAGATACTTTGTTAAAAAATTACTACAAAAGTCAGACACTGTCAATATTTTAAAATCAACATAGAGCTTTCAGCAAGATGTTAAATGGCCTAAGGGTCTATTATACTATTTATAAAGAAAGAACTGTCAGATTTCAGTTCTATTGGGTTCTTTCTCTTATGTTCTCTGAGAATTTTAAAAAATATTCAGGAGCACGTTGATTTGTCTACTGAAAATTTGTTATTTTATTTACTATTTCTTACTGTATTACTGCATCATTACAGTGTAATGACTTTATACATGTGAAACTTTCAAATCTATGCATGTATTCCTAGAACATTGTTTGAAGCCTTTTATTTGTAACCACTGTCATAAGTTTATTAACATTCATTAAAAAATTCAATTTTATTTCAGAATTTTTACAAGACTGAACTGAACAAGGAAGAGATGTATATTCGCTATATTCATAAACTCTATGACCTACATCTGAAAGCACAAAACTTCACAGGTAACTGAGTACAAACTAGAAAAAGATGTTTAGGACTGGTCTGTGGTTAGAAGTCTTTTGCAGACCTGTAAGCTGTATCCTCGGTGCAGACCATACCGACCCAGGCAACAACAGAGTTCCCTTGCCCAATTGATGTCTCTCAAAATACAGCTCTTTTCAGCCCCACAACTCTACTGTTTGCTGCGTCATCTTGAATGTAAATTACTCCTATTGATACACACTGGGAATAAATGTGTGATACTCTTCACCCAAAAGGAGTAAAGTTTAGAGGAAGTTTTTATGAGTTTATTTGGTTGTATCTGAGCCTATCCACTTTTTAACTTTTTTGTAATGCTGCTGGCTCTCTGTTTGGTGTGGTGTTTCTACACAGCTGTGTTTCAGAACCTAACTTTTAGGTTAAGAAAAAAGGAAAAAAGAAAAGAAAGGAAGCCAAATATCACTTACTAATGATGAAACAGGTACCCTAAACCCTGTAACAAGTATAGCACTTTCATGATGTCTTTCTGAATCTTCACATACCACATTTGCAGTACAATTGTGCAGGATTTCTCAGTGCTAATTTTGTGCCAGGGCTGGCTGTTATCTTTTAAATGAAGAAATAAAAAGATATTGTGCATAGCTGTTGTTTATACAAGTTAAAGTGCACTTAATTTGGGCAACTATGTGCCATCAATAAATCCTTTTAAATCACACAGTCTTTGGTTTGCCAAAGTATTTTTCTGGCCTTGTAATACCTCCATTTTTTCCCCAGTGTTTACAGTTACACTTGCATATGTTCAGAATCTTTCTAGATTTTTTCCCCTCTTAAAAGCAGATTAGTTAGCTGGGGGTCACTAGTAAACAGGCTCTGGGTACCTACTGACAAAGTAAATTTTCTTGTGCTTTTCTGCTATCCATAAGAAAGATTGTTCACTTAGAATTTCACAGTCCCTTTGCAGTTCATGGATTTAAATGTAGACTAGATAGCAGGATATATTAAGGAGAGATTTTAATTTCCTCATGTGACCTGGCAGTAGTGAGTCAGAAGAGAGTTTTGATTATCAAGCAGTCTCTTTGCCACAGCTGAATTTTGTGCCAAACTATTAATTTCCTGATTTTACATAAGATATGTTAGTAACTCTTTGAGCAATGTTGAGTTCCCTTTACACAAATAGGTGCCCAGTTTACCTGCAGCAGTGATAATCTGTGATATGAACCTATTTTTTTAAACTGTTTTGACATCCATTCAGATTTTAAACAGTATTTTGCTCAGAATTTATTTTCAGGAGTTTGTTGTGTTCATTATTCACATGTGTTATTTTTACATTCTTTGCCATGGTGGATTTCACTCTCCCACAAGTATCTGCTCCAGTGATGTTTCTTCATCCACAGGTTCTTAGTTGGATGTATAAGAGGAACGCTGCTGTTAGAAAAAACACTGTGGAGTTTGGCTTTAGTCGCCTGTGTTATGGGAACTCATGGCAGAAGCAGAAGTAGGATATGGTTGTCTGGGGCAAAGTTACCTTAGCACAAAAAGTACTTTATAGTTATTTTTTGTCTTATGTACAACATTTAAAACCTGCAATACAATAAGTCCAATAGGGAACTTCTTTCTCCAGTGCAGTGCATCTCCAGAACATGGCCCATCTTTGCACTGACTCACTCATGCAAAGTGGTTCTGTGACTGGAAACATAAACTGTGACCAGTAAATGGGAAATCAATAATACATATGCTCAGTTAACCAAATTGAATTGTCACAGCCAGTAGCAATTCTGGTGGTTTGTAATTGGCCAAAGTCTGACTTTACAATAGAGAGATTTGTTTAGTATTATTTTAGTGTACTGTTTCTGAAGAAGTCTTGAAATCAAAGTAAAAATATTAATAATTTTGATATTCCCAGATAATCTCTACCGAGCATGATCTAAATATTACTACATAACTCTCTGACCAGAAAGCGATAACAGATTTGACTCTTGCCAAACTAAAAAATAAATAAAATTTAAAAAGTTAGGAAGAGAAAAATATTACATGTACACTACTAAATTGCTTGTTATGGCAAACTATTAAGGCTGAGCCATCAGGGATTTATTTCTCCATGGAAAGAATGAATTATATTAGGCACACATCTGCCTCTCTATTCCCCTCCCAACCCTGATCTCTTTTGGGCTGTCCACAGTCCTATCTGTAGTCTTTCCTCTTTCTCTACTAATGTTCCTCATCCTCTGGTCCTTGTTGCTTTGTTCAGATAACAGTCATTGAGAGTTTCTCCTTAGCAGTAGGGAACTGGGACTAAGCAGAAAATGGTTTCTTAATTTCTCTGTCCCCTTTGTATTGTCAGACTCCAGGAAAACTGTCCCAGTGACTCGACTTCAAATAGTGTGTCAGAAGTTTAAGCGGAATTTTTTATAGCTGTAGATAGTAATTCTGTCCAAAACAGCACTACCTTATGTTCAAAATAAATCCATTAAAAAGGTGCATCTCAAGAAGAGCATTCACGTTTCTGTGTACTTTATTTATCTGCTTTTTGGGTGTTCATAAGTGTCATGCCATGATTTGTCTTGTAGAGGCTGCCTACACACTCCTGCTGTATGATGAGCTGTTGGAGTGGTCTGACCGGCCGCTGAGAGAATTTCTCAACTATCCCATGCAAACAGAGTGGCAACGTAAGGAGTGTCTCCATCTGACCATCATTCAAAACTTTGATAGGGGAAAGGTAAAACAGTCCTATTTTACTGAGTGTATCTGGGAAGGGTAGTTTAGTCATTTTAGGATATTTGTTCCAGGGTTGCAGCCTTGTCTCTTACTGAGGGAAAGTGTTTGTCATTGCCTGATTAAGCAGTTAGTTAGCAATGCAGTGAGTTTCTTCCAATCCAGTGTTTGTATCCTAAAAATCCCACACTTATATGTGAGAATAATTTGCACTTGTGTAGCTGTTTGCTTTGTAACTTTCAGAGCACTTTATAAAAGATAGTATAATTTATCCTCTTTGAAAGGTGGTGAAATGACTCTTATAAACCTAATGAAATTCATTGACTGACCAATTGAGGATTACAAAGACTATGTTTACATCTTCAATATCCTGTTGTATCTTTTAGAAAATAATAATGAATGTGTTTGGGGGATCACAGGTCATTGTCATCGCTGAGAATGGTTATTCTGAATTAAGCAAGAGTAATTATTCTGTGTAGTCTAACATTTTATATACACTTAGTGCTCTGATTTGTCTTGCTGATAAACGAGCAATGCGTTACAATTTTGTGCAGCTAGTGTAAAGCCCATGTAAGCCTAGTAAATGTAATCAAATGGACATTGATTATCAGGCTTTTCAAACAATTCTGTAATTATTTTATAGAGTTCAACTTACATGGTGCAATAAGATATTTTCCAATCTTCAAAAATTAAGGAAGAAGTTGTTAAGAATACAATTTTAAAAAGGAAAAATCATACTGGATTCATCTCATGTAGTATCGAAAGAGATGTCCATCACTCATATTTTGTGCAGTCATAGCCCAATAAGAATAATTTATTAAGTAAGTTCTGACTATATTTTTAATCCTTCAAAGAATTCATCAGTATTACTCAGCAGCTGTCAGTAAGTCTAGTGGACAGTTTGTTCAAATATTTTCAGTTAGGGGAAGTATGACTTAGTAGAGATAGAACAGACTGCTAATAAATCACAAATTGTCACACAGTTTGTTTTAATTACTGAACATCTTTTACTTGCAGTGTTGGGAAAATGGCATTATCTTATGCAGGAAAATTGCAGAACAGTATGAGAGCTACTATGACTACAGAAACCTCAGCAAGATGAGGGTAATGTACCTGAATACTTTTCATTAACCAGGAATCCAAAAGCTTTTTAGATAGGATTATAAAATATTACATAGAAAATTAAATTTGTCACTGAATGGTCTTTAAGTTTGGTTTGGCAATCCTACTTTTTACCTGAGGGTTTTTTTTTTTTCTTACAATAAAGATTATAAAAAAGGAGTGTCAGCTTTTTGAAGAAAAATGAGAAAATCATTGCTTGGTTTGGGTTGGAAGGGGCCTTAAAGGTCATCTACTTCCAGCCTCCCTGCTGTGGGCAGGGACATCTTCCACTAGACCAGGTTGGTTTATTTTATTATAAAATTAATGTTCTTGCAATTTTTTACCTGTGCAGCATCCTTTTTTTGTGCATGCTTATTCAGAAAAATTATACTACAAATTCATTTTCACTGGTTTCTTACAGTTTATCCAGGGAATGTGATCTATGCAGTCCTTCACCAGAAGCAGCAGCGTATCTTTCAGCAAACAGCTTGCCATAAGCAATGTACACCTTTGCAATTTTTTTAATTTACAGCTTAAAAATATGGTCTGTTTGATATTATATAGTCAGAATTAATCTTTCCTGGAACAGTCTTCATGATGTGTCTTTCATTTTTCTTAGAACTCTAAGCATTGTTTCTCATTCTTTCAGATACTGTGTATTAAAGATTATTCACTCTTCCCTTTCCTTATTTGCTTCTGATGGATTCAATTTTGTATTACAGCTTCCCTTTTAATTTTCTGTCCATATAGGATGCTTGCTGCTTAGACTGACTGAAGCCCCTTTAATCCAGAGCTGATTAACAACATTATGCAAAATACTCAACACAGAGCTATGTGGCAGTACTCCCTGTGATCTGCTTATTCCATATCTATTTAGATATGCCAATGGCAGAATTCTATAAGCAAAAGCAAACTGACTATTATCGTGTGAATAAAACGATTAGTTTATGCATGCTTAATTAATTGTATTTAATGTGTTTTGTGTTTGAAGTATCCTTCTACTATATCTGTGCCACCTATGTTAATCCAAGAAGGGAGGTGTGGGAATTTCTCATAGCAATAAAATTAGGCACCTCTTGTATTAAATAACTGTCTACATTACCTAAAATAGGGCTAATACTGTGGGGTGTTTTTTTCACAGTATTAAAAACTTTGCTGAAAATATCATCAGAAAAAAGGAACTGACATTAAGATCCCTTTGTGTCAGTATTTTGAGTAAAATAAAGCAGGATGCATCAATCAAAAATTATGTTAATTGCTACTGTGAGATTTTTAAAGGAACTCAGATTTGTTCTGTAAATCATTGGAATGATTTGGACACAACTGTCTTGAATATGGAAATTGGTCTTCACAGATTAAACTGACCACATTACTGCCATGTGTTTGGATGATTAGCAGATTACTGGGTCATGGGTTTCAGACTGCCTTTCTGTTTTACCCACTTAGTATAGGTACTTCGTATTTTAAAGGATTTTTTTTTTTAATTCTTGGAAACTTTCAGGTAATTAAAGAGGTATAATTACTTAATCTGATGCATTCAGAGACTTCTGGATGTCCTTGTTGCTCAGAGATGCACTGCAATTCTGGTACTCCAGAGCTGAAAGACCCTCCCTTTTGTGATAGCTTATGATAAAAATATGTTTTCAAAATATACTAACTGCACTTCTTATCAATCTCTCACAGATGATGGAAGCATCTTTGTATGATAAAATTATGGATCAACAGCGTTTGGAGCCAGAATTTTTCCGAGTTGGATTCTATGGGAAAAAGTTCCCATTCTTCTTGAGAGTAAGTGAGAAGGGAGTAATTCTGGAAGGCATATTATGTCATTCATAATCACTTTCTTTATGTGAAAATTTGTTCATACCATATATAAGGTTTTATCCTATGGGAAATTCTTTACCCTCATTTTCCAGGGTTAAGAAAAAGTTCTGACTAATGGAAAGACAAATGGTAGCCTTCTAGAGTCCCACACAAACTCAGTATTCATGTTTATGTTGGAAACCATGCGTCTGTACTGTTCCCCAGACTAATGTTATTTTTCATGGTAGCTTGTTCTCTTTATCCTATTCTTTTTCTGCTGGTTGGTGCTCAGAAAAAAGCTGTCAGAAGAGGTATCCTCAGTAATTTAGCATTTAAGTAATTACATTCCCATGTTCCTTTTTTTTTTTTTTTAATGACTTAGAAATTCCACATGCTAAGTTTCACTGATTATCAATGTGCTAAAACTGACAATATACATGAAGTTATTACCCTTGATCATTAATCTGGAATTCTGAAGTTACTGAAATGCCCTTGAAAATATTAGTTGTATTTACACTGTTCCCCTTTTCCATAGTCTGCAGTGGTTTAGCTGCACTGACTGTCACCTTGGGAAGAGGACAGAATCCATCTTATTCATGGGGCTGCTGCAATCATAATCTAAGCTTCTCTTCCTGTGGTAATTGAAATAAGTGATGAAGGAACCTCCTCTGTGCTGGAGGCCTAAAAAGCTTGATTTGTCTTTACCCTAGTGATGGGGAGAATGACAATTTTCCAGTGGTAAATATAGAATGAACTTCTCCCATTTAAAAGTAACTCAGAAATAGAATCCAATGAGAAGACAGTTCTTGATATTACTTAGTGGTCATCTGAGGGTAACTTATGTTTGAATTTGAAAATGTTAATTAGGAAGAATTAAATGTTTAGATTGCTTAATGGCTACTGATGAAGTAAAAGTACTGGAAGAAGTTGCAGAACAGTGCAGTATTTTCACACCTTAAGTCTTTCACTGCTTATGCATCTTATTATGCATTTTTCAAGTTAAATGCACACAGCATAGATTTATGCTTGCAACACCAACAAGGACACACTTAATACATTTGGTTTAGTTTTTTTTATGGCAAAGCAATTTGTAAGTCTGTGTTTTCTGTAGAAGGAATAAAGAGTAAACTTTGTAATAAAGATTTCACATTTTCATTTCAGTTCAACAATAATACTGTTACTGTTGTTTCTTGGAGCAATTTCCATGAAAGTTCCCAGAATTCAATACCACGAGTGTTCTTTTACTTCATATCACAAAAACTGGATCATTTTAATTTACCAGACTGGTAATTGATAAACATTTAGGGCATAAGGCAAATTGAATGCCTTCTACCATTTTCTTATGCAATATTTTTCTTCAGAATTGTGTAACATCAGAGCAAAGTTTCTTAGTTCCTTGTGGAATGGACTTCCAACCCATTTCATTATCTTAACTGTTTGTTGGGTTATATTTCTGTTACATATTTTATACAGTCTCATATTCATGTTAGCTACATGCTTTGTTCCACTAAGAACAATTTCTCCCTTCAGATTTTTATTAAACTTTGGAGTATAATTATTCAATTTTTTCGGACTTTTGAATAAAACATACCTTTTTTGGGAATATTTCCTTCTTTTAAGTAACCTGTTCTTTCTATATTCCTTATTTTCATTCTTGCCTTTTGTTTCTTATTTTCCCCTTCTTAAAATAAAGCAAAAGTTGCCTGGAAAGTCTGTATTTATGAGCATGTGTTTGGATCCCAATGATTTTCATGTAACTTGCTCTTCATTTCTGTTTTCTTATTCTGTTCAGAATAAGGAATTTGTTTGCAGAGGACATGACTATGAAAGGCTGGAGGCCTTCCAGCAGCGAATGTTGAATGAGTTCCCACATGCCATTGCTATGCAACATGCTAATCAGCCAGATGAGACCATCTTTCAGGCAGAAGCACAGTGTATCCACATAATCACAAAGCCATACTCTGCACTTATATCTTTCATGCTTTTAAAAAATGCAGGTATACCTATAGCCAATTTCAATCACAATGTGCCTCCCCTGAAATAAATGGTAGGTGGGAATTACCCTGAATTTTGTCCCAGTCACTCTGTTTGGAATTTTTTTTCTGTAGTTGTTGGTTTTATTTAAAAATTCCATGACAGGTTATTGACATTCTTTCTTTAGTTGAAAATACTTGTAGAACTATCATTGCTGTGATAGTGGTGCATCAGTTCAAGTTACAGTAATTTATCTTCTTACAGTACATTACGCTAGCATGGCATGACATATTGTGTGTAAGAATATATTTAATTAAATGCCTTTACTCCATGTACTATTCCATGTAAGTAGCTCTATTTCTAAAACAGAGATGACATTTTCAACAGAACAGTACAAAGAAATCCCAAATGATCAAAAAATCTCTCCGGTTCCTTTCCCAAACCATTAGTTGTCCAGAAGCATTTCATGATGGACCCTTTTTAAAGAGTCTTCTGTATGGTTTGCTAATTTGAGTGAAGTGGGATAGCCTTAACTCTACATACAGATTTGCAGATTTATGCAGTGACACCAATTCCAGAAAACCAGGAAGTCTTGCAGAGAGATGGCATTCCTGATAACATCAAGAGCTTTTACAAGGTGAATCACATCTGGCGATTCCGATATGACAGGCCATTTCACAAAGGGACGAAGGACAAGGAAAATGAATTCAAGGTGACGTATCATGCCCTTTCCTGACCTACTGGACGTAGGGATTTATCTGTAGCATCGACAACAGCTGTTACTGAAACATCATCTATAGTTGTGTTACTCAATGAGTGTGGTATAACAAATTCTCTAGAGGAGATGGTATCTCAGGTTTGACTATTTCACTTCTTATTTTGAATAAAATAATACAAAAAAATATATTGGAGATGTGAAGGTCTTGCTGTACATGTGAATAGGAATGAAAAACTTACCCATTTGCTTTTCCGCATCCCTGATATAAAGAAGGCAGAAGTGGAGAGAGCAGAATAGTCTCCAAAAATGTTTCTAAGGCAGATGGGAGAACATTGTTAAGTAGGTAATCTGGGGTATGGATAGGATTGCCTAGAGGTCTCTCTCACTTGTGCAAGGGAGAGACAGTTTTGACTAAACTGAAGTATAATGTTCTATTTCTCTGATATCAGGATTAAAAGCTGCCTCTGAACTTGGAGACTGTCTTAGGGAAAAACAGGTGTTCCTTCCCTAATATGTAAACTCGTTCTGTTCCTCCTAATAAAAATGTCACACTGAAAATTCATCTTTTGGTGTAATTTTAATTCTGACCCACTAGAAACACAGCCTGATGCAGAATATATCCTGGTATTCAGACAGACAAAAAGAGTTATCCCATAATAATTCTGTTATAAAGTTAGAGGAAAGAACTGTAAGGGTAATAAATTGAGTCACTATTGTATTCTAATTTAAGTTTAGGCTTATTTTTAAATATACAGCTTATATATTTTGTGTAAGCACTTTCCTATGTGTTGATTTGTCAGTTTTACAAACCACTTGCATGTACCAGTACCTATGAGTATCCCATCAGCCATGCATTGTGGGATCTCAAGTAGGACTTACAAAAGAGAGCTGGTTACACTGTGTGATCTGTACGTTGTTCTGCTTCTGAACTCCTGCTCTTCTCAGAAGTTATCTCAGAAAGGAAATGTTAAAATGTTAGTTCAGTTGTGAGTGACTTTTGGAGAATGGGAACAACATATAATATATATTAATACCATGTTTAAAAGTGAAGAATCAGCAGAAATAACTGCTTAGTAGTAGGACCTAGAAAGTAAGAAGGAAAGTAAATGCCATCAGCTTATGGGATAGATATTTCAGTAGGAATTTGGACGTTTGTACTTTTTTTAATCTATACTATTACTTAAGGTATTTGTAAACAAAACTGAGAATAATTAAGGGAAAATATGATGGCAAATTAAAAGTGGATTTGTATATTGTAGAGTCTGTGGGTGGAGAGAACCACACTGATCTTGGTGCAGAGTTTACCTGGAATATCTCGCTGGTTTGAAGTGGAAAAACGTGAAGTGGTGAGTGTGAACAGATGTCAGTACTTATTGTGGGTTGGTTTACTTCCTTAATCATATGTTATTTGATGAACTACTTTAAAACTTATTACCCATATGTAATTTCTTTGTGCAAGATCTCAAGCTGGCTACAACAAAATTATTTACAGGGTATTTTAAGTTTTCTGATTTTTCTTGTCATAAGAAGTATTATTAAGAACCACCCTCATGATTGATTTATACAGTTGATGAAAAAAGAAGTTGAGAAAAATAATGGGCACACAAAGGCAGCATTTAACATCAGCAAATTACTTTCTTAAAACTTAGCATGATGTAACATTTAATACTTAGAATATTTATAGTTTAACATAACTTTCAGTATGCTTGATAAGGAAACCTTCTCCAAGTTCCTGTACTGTAATAAATGCCAGGAGATACTCAGCAGAACCTGTAGGAATAGGGTCTACTGTAGCAATCTGTTACTGACACATGGCAATTTCTTCTTCCATGTTTTTTCTTAGAAAATCCTTAAATACATTCCAGTTGTATTCAGAGGGGTGATCCTCCTATAAAGATCTCTTAAGTGGTCAATTGTTTTCTTCTTGTCAAAGCCAGTTTTACAACAATCCCTTTAAATATAAGAATACCATAGTACAACTGATTTTCTCTAAAACCCTGTCATGTTCTTTTATAATAGCAACAAAATGTCATTTGTTCACCATCCTGATTTTCTCCCATAGAAAACCTAAAATGGAGCTTAGCAAAAATTAGAAAATTGTGTGTGACATGAAAAATTTTGTGAGTTGACTCCTGCTGAGTCTTTACTAGGTTAATATGACCCCTAATATGAAGACCCTTAGTTTACTATCATGTTACCATTATAGTCACCATTTTCAAAAGCTAACTGTAAAAATTCTTCCTGGGCTTGTACGAGATCATGAGTCAGATTTGTACTTGTATGTTTTGGTAAATTAGAGCAGTTGCAGGCCTGTACTCTTCCCATTGCTTAGCTTTTTGTTGTTCCTGCAGTTCATGCCACTTGTGAGAAAAGCTCCCTCTCCCTTGAGAGACAGGACTCAACACACTGCCCTTGACTGTAATTTGATTATCACCTTAGCTCAAAGCATCCGTAATGTCTAGTTGTTGACTTCACTTTGGATGGGGAAATTAGCTTGCCAATACTTCAGCTCTGCTCTGTGCCCTTGTGCTGGTGAAGCTCTCTGACCTCAAGCCCCGTTTAACCCTGAACTCCAAGAGTTCCACCACTGGCTGAAAGTATGAATATTTTGCAAGAAGGGCTGAGTCATCTCTCAAGGTCAGACAATGAATCTTCAAGAGAGGGACAGTTGTTTATTTTGGTCATTGATTACATGATAAAATCAAATCTCTCTGTGCACAGAGCATGTCCTCACGGAGTGTAGGTGAGAACTTTCTCTGTCCCAGTTCTTGAGAACATAAAACAACATTGCTTTCTGTTACAAAATCAAAAACTACCTGTAATATATTTAATCTTTCAACTGAAGATTGTTTGTAATGCTGCTCACTCCCCTTTCAGGTGGAAATGAGTCCCCTTGAGAATGCTATTGAAGTCTTAGAAAATAAGAACCAGCAGCTGAGAACACTGATTAGTCAGTGTCAAACTCGACAGATGCAGAACATTAACCCTCTCACAATGTGTCTGAATGGGGTCATTGATGCAGCAGTTAATGGTGGAGTTGCTAGATACCAAGAGGTAAGCAATTTATTTTCTGTTTATTAAAAATCCAATTTCCTTCTCTGTACAGATGCAGCTCCTCTGTATGAATTAAGCACAAAAAGCACTGTATGAATAATAGTTATCATTATACCTATTTTGGGTTAGGTGATAGTAAAGATGTATGGTTTATTGAAACAACTATTTTGCTGCAGATAGTACCATAAACTTACTCCAGTGATGACTCAATTCACAATTATCTTGCATTCTTCAGTGATTTGTTTGGGGATTTTCAATTAAATAGTTAATTGTAAATATTTTATTATAATATATTACCTGTTCTAGGTCAGGAGATACTTCTGGCCAACTAGCAAGTTTATTTTTTTGTGCTGACATTCTAGTTTTTATATACATATATATACAAAAAATTCTCAATGAGAAAATTTATTATCTTGAAAAATAATGATTTTCTACATCCTTCTTGTTTGTCTTTCAAAGTTTTTAAGGAAACCTATTTTCTGTGGGGAAGAAATATATATAATTAAGAAACACTGGATTTGTTCCTAAAAGTTGTTGCTCAGTATTATAATTTCTGAATCACGTTAAATGTTTGGGATGCTGTATTTGCACAAAGTTCTGTGTAATTTTGAAATCACGGTAAAGAGGAAGGAATTTTTTTTTCAGCCCAACTTGATCTTCCTCTTTCTCCTAATAGTCTTATGAAATACTTGAATCTGCGGGTTGTTCCTTTGAAAATGTCGCATTGAATAACATTCTGTCCACTTGTCTTAAAGGCTGCAAGATGCGCTGTTCACTCAACAGTGTTAAATTTGATAAAACTGCATCTAAATTAAACTACAAGAAATTGAGTCTGGTGTAGTGCTAGAATCTTGTCACCAAAACTGCAATGTTATGAAAATTGTGAGACCAAAGCAAAGCAGTAACATGTTCAATGTTTCCCAACTGCCTTTAAAAAACAAAACCAACAAAACTGTTTAGCATATTAAAGCACCATGGAGGGAGTCCCTGGAGAAATACAGTCATGTCAGAACTATGTCTGGTTTGAATTAACAGTGTCAGGGCTAGCTCGGTGTCTCTGCATAGCCTTCCATTCTTCACAAGCATATTGCTTGCTCCTTTCTTATTGCTGTTCTTAGCTGCAGTTCTTCATCTCCTAGACAGTGCTCATGTTTCAATTCTCTTCTGCCCTCTGCCTCTCACTATATATTTAAAATAGGACTTTTCAGCAATTTGTAAACATCAAAACTGCTAGCAGCAATTGTGAGGCTTTTTTCTTCCATTTCACCCTCATTCTTCTCTTTGCGTGACCCTTTTTCAGTCTTTATTATGTCTTCCTGTTGTTTTGCCAGTTCTTATCTTCTACTTTTCTTGTTATCCTCTCCTCTGTAAATGCTTTTTCCTTCTGGCCTGTACAAAGCTCAAAACTCAGTAAGTCTTGGAGCATTTGGTCTTGAGGTAAGCATGACCGTGTCTTTACCAATATCGTTGTTTCCTTCAGGCAACTTCCAAACTTTAAGAAGTGTCCTTTGGCCATCTGCTGCTTTCTTGATTTTTTTTCCCTCTCCTGATGGGAAATAAAAGCAGCTTCTCTAATTATTCAGCACTTTGATACTGCACATGTTGAAGCTATACATTCACTAGATTCAATACAGGCACGTAGACCAGGAGCATTTACAGAAGTTCTATAGTTATTATGCAGCAGCTTTACGTATGCCAAAAAACGGCAGTAGACTGAATCTCTGATTCTTTTAAACAAATTTTCTAAACAGTACTGGAAAAACATGAAAAGTTGTTTTTGTGACCACTAACATCTCTCAACTGCAAATTGTCCTACAACTTACATTTCTGTACGCTGCTTTACATGTGCTAGAAGAGTTAGAGGTACTTTCACGATTAATTATTGGAAGCCACTGGTTCCAAAAATGTTACTGGATTTAGTCAAATTCTGACAAGCACTGGTGTTTTTTTAAGGAGATTATTACATCTCCATCTTGCACTATAGATCTTTATACATCTTAGCCCAAAACCACTGGGATACCACCTGCTCAGTGTTGGAAGAACATTAAGCTTGTAGCTGGGGGCAAAAAAAAGCTCATCAGCTGGCAGAAGTTTGGGATTTGGGATTTTAGTAACTATCAGAGGGCTCCTTTTAACAATTTAAACAAGAGTTCTTATAGTTTACTTATCTGCAGCGAAAGGACCATGTGAAATAAGTATTGTTCATCATGGTATCAGCATTTCCTAGATAGGTCTCAACGCTTCCTTGTTGTGGTTTGTCACCGCATGACATTTTGAAACTGAATCAAAGGAAAGGGTATATTTATCTTCAGTTTTGCTGCTCCCTGTATTTATAAATGCTTCTGCATAGCAGAAATTTTAAGAGCTAAAGCTGGATGGAGAACTAGCAAGAAGCGTATGAGGGAAATGCTAAAACAGGTACAAAAGGCAAACATAGTCCAGGGCAGCCACTATTATCCTCTCAACTCTATGGGTAGAAAGCCATGTGTATGTATGTACAGGTATAGGTAGAGACACTTTTTGTGACAAATGCATTTTTTAAAAGCTTTAGAAATCTTTCAAATGAGCTGCTGGGCATCTTAAGTACAGAATAGTGTCAGGAACTGTGAACTCGGTATAATACCCTTGCAGGGTACAACAGTTGTTATGTTAAGAAAGATGCAATCATGGACAAAGAGTGGGAGTTGCTATGACCTGCCTGCTGCTGGTGGGTAAAATGACTTTGGGGTATTATAGCTGGTGCAATTTGAGAATTGGAAATGGACTGGAAAGTCATGTAAGCTCATGAACACATCTGGATGTTGGTCAGATGCTTACCTGAAGGGAAAAGTGTATCTTTTTGACATCAGTGTCACAGTGAGTTCTTCAGAACATTATTTATATTAAGAGTGAATAAAAAGATAATGTCAGAGTTCCAATACGTATAATAGCATACAAATCCACACTGTTGTCAAGATGTCTTTACATTTAAGGATAAGGAAGCTTGTAGTATGAAAAGAGGGGAAAATCAAACTTTGTAATTATTGTTATATTTTCAAATGTATTGGTACATTTTTAAATTATTGAAACTTCTATGTCACAGTTATTGGGGAAGAGATATTTGGTTCAGGTGACCTGTGTTTGGTTTCAACTCTGATTTGCAGGTTTCAAAATTTACTTTAGGATCTGTTCTGGATATTAAACTCCTAAATTCCACTCAAGGGAGGCTACATTGTTTTGCCTATACTCTCCACCAATGAATATGTGATTAATCAATTATTTAACATGTATTATCTGTTATTGCAGTAGAAAGGAACTTTGAAATTATTTGAAAATATTACCTAGAAACTTGTTTACGAAAACCAAAACCAAAAGGTGTGTTTTTACTCACTTTTTATCACTTTATGATTTCATTCTGCTTAGGCATTCTTCATCAAAGAATACATCTTGAACCACCCAGAGGATGGAGAGAAGATCACACGCTTGAGAGAGCTGATGCTTGAGCAGGTAAAGTGGGAAAAAGACTGAGTAGGTGGCCTGCTCAGCTGTTCTAGCTAGAAGTGTCCCCATATAAATTAAAAGATATCGGAGGTTAATAATTGCCCTGTGGTCTTCAGTGTTTTCTGAATTAGATTTCAAGTAGAGAGTAACTTGCTATACAAGAAGGTTTCCAGGTCATGTTAATACTTTTTTCCCTAGTCCTTTCCATCATCACTTTAATCACTTCAAACTATTCTAAATTACAGGTTGAATGAGAGGCTTGTCCTGTCATGCTTGTAACCAAATATGTACCCACATTATTTTAACACTACTACAGAATAAATATTTCATTGAAACATTTGATGGCTTCAGCAAATATTTCTATGACATATTTTACCAATATTACAGAAAAAATACTTTTACTACAAGGTTTGCCGTAAGAGCAAAAGAGCATGAAAAATCTTACTGCAGTGAAAGGTATTTAATAGTAATTGGCAGAGTAGGTCGGCAGAAAAATAAATTGCAATTGATTAAATTAAACAGAGGAGTATTCTATGCATTATATGATTTTTGCATTATTTCTTCATTTATTTGTAAGATAATGACCTACCAGTCTCAAACATGCAGTGTCTCCATTTGAAAATGCTGGAAAAAAACTTTTTTATCAAAAATCTCTCTAAGTATTTCCACTTTTTTAACTGACATTTACCTATTTTACTTCTATGCATCATCTTGAAATTTCAAATTTTATTGCCAGTTTGGAATAGAAAGGTCAGAGTATTGGAATTTGGCAAGATGGAAATTCCATTTTACGTCAGCACTGTGGTATCTTTTGGTCAGATCAGCTGAATGACAGATCCTCAGACAGTATAAATCAGAATATTGAGCTCGCTTTAATGTCGTTTAGATAATGCATAGCAATTTACGTTGCAATTTTGTTTTTTCAAGCTATAGTTAATCTCACTAACCTTTACAATGTAAAACTGGAGTTAATGACTTCCTGTAACAAAACTGTGAATTCCAAGCAATAGCAATTAAACCCTGTCTGGCACCCACAGATGCTTTAACACAGAGTGGAGCGCTCAGCAGGGCCGGGTGGCTGTGCATGTGCTGCAGTCCCGACCCCGGGTCAGTGACGCTGTGCAGCTGCGTGCCCGCTCGCGGGCTGCCTGAAAACGTCAGCTGGTAGCTCTCGTCCAAAGATATTACAGCATACTGTAGCTATTTTGTTTTTAAATTTTGAGTTTATCTGATTCCTCGTGTAACCGGTTCAATATTTTGAATGCCTGTGGCCAAATTTGAGCAAGATCAGAGTTTCAGTAAAGTTATTCTGAAGCCTGGCACACCTTGTGTCAAGAATATACATAAAGACACCACTTATGGACATCTCTGGGGAGCTGGAATAGGATAGGGACGGTGAACTTCATTGCAAATATATTACAGGGTCTCTGGTGAATGTGGCCATTGCTGTTGTTCAATACTTTTTGAAACTGTTCTTATAGAAAATAGCATTTATTTGAGGTTTAGAGCTGCTTCTTTGTAGAGTTGCTATTTAGTCAGATTTTTCACTGTCATCCATAGTGGTTTTTATATTAGAGTTGAATTTGCATAGGTGAAATCTTTGGGTAAGCTGAACAGTAAAGTGGGAAGAGGCATAAACCCTCTTGTGTGTTACTGCTTTTTGTCGTAGGCCTTGTCTGATTAGAGCTCTTTCAGGGATTTAGGTTGATGCTTTTAAGGCAATGTGTATTTTGTTAGATTTCTTTTTATTAGTATCCTAATTGATGATGAAAGCTTAAAGGAGATGCATCAAAAATACATTTTTCCCTCCCTGCAGGCCCAGATTCTAGAATTTGGCTTGGCGGTGCATGAGAAGGTGGTGCCACAGGACATGAGGCCGCTGCACAAAAAGCTGGTAGATCAGTTCTTTGTGATGAAGTCAAGCTTGGGAATACAGGTATGTGAGCAGTTGCATGGATGGACCAGGAGACTGTTCAGCTGCACTAAGGGTTGTTTCATTTTCCCAAGCAACAAACAGTGACATCTTTTGGTTGTTTGTCCACATTACAGCTTGTAGCCTTTGTGCAGTACCACAAAGCAAAGAGAAACATAAACCTTCCATACTGTGCAGAGAAAAGTAGTGACATTTTACTATCATCAGCAAAAAGTTTAAATATTTTTCATACTAATGGTGCAGCTGATCCAAAACACACATGAACTACTGAAATGCTTAATGATGTTATGTTCATTTGAATTAATCTTGTTTTAATAACTTGCCAGGAATTTTCTGCCTGTGTACAAGCTAGTCCTGTTCATTTCCCAAATGGAAGTCCTCGTGTATGCCGGAATTCCATACCTATTTCTATGAGCCCTGATGCTGCCAGGGTAATACCACGACGCAGGCAAGTTAAAATACTAGTAACTGACGTATTTTTGTTACTCATGGAAGATGACCCATAAAATACTTTTATTATGTGCATGCTTTCTTGTATAGTCTGCCTGAAGTATCTTTAGCCATGAATATCTGGTATATATATTCTCTTTCTCTCCTCCCTCTACCCCCCCGAAGATAAACTTTAAAGATTAATGAACATGTGCTGTTTTCACATGAGAAATTATGACTGACAATTAGAGTTAACCATTTTGTATTTCATTATTCTTATAATAGCCCCTTGAGTTACCCAGCTGTCAATCGATATTCATCCTCATCACTGTCATCCCAAGCTTCTGCTGAAGTCAGCAATATCACTGGGCAGTCAGAAAGCTCAGATGAAGTTTTTAACATGCAGGTACAAATTATTGTCATTCTTCTAACTATACAGAATCTTTCTTACAAGGCTATTTACTAAATTAATATTTCTATTATTTCATTCTGAAACCACAGTTATTGATGATACTTCTTTTTAAAAACCAAATCTTTAAATGGGCTGTTAACCCCATTAACTTAGAAATAACTTTTTGCTTATGTAACTGTTTTCTGCTGTTTAAATTGAAGCATTACTTTTTTTACAAATATAATCAGACACAATTCTGTCCAGTTGTCACAGTGGGATGTAATTATTTTACTTTATTAATTACATTTATATTTATTTAATATTTTACTACATTTTTGTGTAGTTAGATTAATGCTCTTTATACTGATTTGCTATTTTGAAATACTGATAACCCACTGTAAGAAATTAAAAGTTCTTTGTTCTAGTGAAAATATGGTATAAATTTTTGTTTTCCAAACCAGTAAGTATGATGTAGTAACAACAGCATCTCTTCTATTTGCAGCCTAGTCCGTCTACCTCAAGCCTGAGTTCTACTCATTCTGCTTCACCTAACGTGACCAGTTCTGCTCCATCCAGTGCCAGAGGTCAGTGCTCATGTCCTGTGGTAAACTATATTAAATGACTCTTGATACATTACACAGCTGAATGTCTGCATGATGTCACTGATCAGATGTCAAATTCAGCCAATTATTTGAGGAATATGAATTATTGGGAACAGAAAAGATTTCTTTGTCATAAGCCTAGAATTGGAGTGTCTGTTTCACTGCATGAATTTAATCACTTGGCACATTTATATTCTAGCCTCTCCTCTGTTGTCTGACAAACATAAGCATTCCCGAGAAAACTCTTGCCTATCTCCCAGAGAGAGGCCCTGCAGTGCCATCTACCCTACTCCTTCAGAAACTTCGCAGGTAAGAAGTTTGTTGGGTGTTCTCAGAGCACAAATAGCTCTGAAGACAGTAAAGGCTTGTGTTCAACTTTGAGCAGATTCAGTGTCTGCTCACTGTTACTGATTTTCAAGGGGGTTTTTTTTAATGTTTTTATAAGCAAATGCTCTAAAATATTTTACATGAAACAGATGTGAATAGAATACATGGTACTTGATCACATTTCTGCTTGATTTTTTTAGGTTTAGATCTGCTTCTGTACATTTACTCAGTGCAGTGAGAGTGAAATGCAGAGACTTATCAGATGACACAGCCTCCTTGTGTAGAACAACAGCATTTGTTCAATCTAGGGAAGAAAGAAATAGAAAGAAAACTGTTACTGTGGCAGTTGTCCTTGCTGACCTCCCCTTTATTTCTTCTGAGAAAGCTAATCCTAGCCACTGTGAGATAATAACCCATTCCATGTGGCAATTCCTATTTTTCAATATAGTTTCAGAAAAAAAAAGGATAGACATTTTGTTACTCCAGAGAAAAAAATGAACTGTGTTTTTTACCTTAAAATACTGTTGCATAGGTCTTTATGAAACGTGTTTCTTTTGAGTATTCTGAAATGCAAACTGAGCTTGGTGAGCTGGCCAGTACTGAATTCTTATTTCATCTTTTCTTATTAATGGACTTGTTTTCCTAAAGTGCTTTATTTAATACAGTTGCTGTTTTATCCCTGCCATCACACAACACGCCTCTTGCTGAAGTTGAGAAAGATGACAACATAAGTACAGTGCCAAAGGCTCTCCGTTCAACACTCATATCTACCAGAAGTTCTGTCTCTGATAGAAATCAACTTGCTAGTCCAGGATCCTTTATTTTAGAAATGATTTATTGGTTTCTCATTAGTTCTTTTCTTGTCCCTTGTTTCTTCAATTATTGAATTGGCTCTTGGTTTAATTTTTTATCTCTTTTCTGTTACCTGAGGGCTTAAGAAGTAATACCAAAGCTTAGCCAGACTTAAGGGCAGTTCTTGGGAACTACTCACAGTAGATACATCTACTGGGCAGTTTCTCAGCGGTAGTTGAGTCAAAACAGGAAAGATCAGGAGATGTTCTCTAAATAAAGCGGTTTTACAGTTTGCCGCAAAGAAAAATTATCCCATTTTTGCTCCCAGACTACAAACTCTTGCTTTGCCAAGTGGAATGCGACTTCTATCCCCCATTCTATCCGAGATTCCATAAGGGAGGCTGAGGAGCTCGTAGGCCCAGTCTCCGCTCTCTCTGAGACTCGCCCAGCAGGAAAATCTCCCAATCTGTCTCTACCCTCAGTGTCCCATGAGAGGGTAAGTAGAAAATTAACTTACTCATACAGTGAAGTATGTTTCAAAGGTGAGAAGGTCTGACAGTTTCTTTCTGCCCTTATAACCATAAATGAGGATATATCTTTCTGGGGAAAGCTGAATTGTCTCTCAGGTGCTCTGATCCCATTGCAGTAAAAATGGACTGTGATCAGAAACAAAATCCTGATTCTTTGCCTTCTGATTAAGAAGAGGAAAAGAAACCCACAGAACAATTGTAAAGAGATACCTTAAAGATACCTGCAACTCGTAGTAGAATTTAGTTGCTCAAACCGTTCCATGTCCTTTCTACTTTTATTCTAATACCAGTTAACTTCAAGATTCTTGGTTGGAACTTCATGCTAAGTTAATGAGGAAAGGACCACCCATTTATGAACAACATTATTACAGCTTAATGAAAGCAATTTTCACATTAGTGTTTCAGCTGCGAAAGATGAGCTACACAGGCAAATTCCTCCACTTGAAGTCCTTTCAGGCCATAGCTGCCTTATTTGAGGACTTCACAGAACAAGACCAGAGCAGTACTACATCCGCTTCCCTCATTGCAATTGATGCTCAAGGTTATGTACAGCTGTTCTCAGTCAACATCCATTTGTGCTTGCTTTGTGATCTCTGGCTGAATGATTGTACAGTGTCTCTCCAGCTCTTCCCATACTCTGAAGAGGAATGCCTGCTGTCATTGACTGGTCAACAAGCCTCCTCAGTTTTTGCACTATTATTCTTCCTAATGAAGCTTTTTGAATTTCACGTTTTTGAGGTTTTTATTTGCGTGTCATTAAACATCCTGTGATTGCTCTTGTTCTTCCATATGGTTTTAAATTTCGTTCTTTTAGTGTGTCTTTGTTTCTCTGTATCTCATTCAGCTTTTGTCTCTTTATCTCCTCCAATTTCAGTTGCTTTTTCAGCCTTTGCTCTTTACCTTCACAACAGAAAACAGACTTCGACATTTGCCCACCACATCCTAGTCTACTCCAGACTTACTAGGCAGTGAAAATTCAATGCAGACCAGACAGGAACATATTAGCTGTCACATTAGAGTACATATGTAGTTACATCACCTCAGTATAATGGTAATTCCAGGAAAATAGGTATTTCCTGACCCCTTATGCTTCTAGTATGACATAAGACAAACGTAGTGTAGCTCAGCGTCTACCAAAGCATTCTCTCTATGAGATGTTTAAAGTCAAGTTGAATTGGGCACATAGTTGTTCCTCGCTTTATAACTGCAATATGTTAGATTAATTATGATTACTTTGCAGCTGGTTTTGCCATCTTGTGGGACCACAGCATAGTGTCTCACCAATGTGGCATGGTCCTCTGTGAAGAGATATAATACTAGGATTTTATTTGAATTTCACTGATTGTCTGATCTTGGTTTAAAAAAACAACCAAACAAGCAGAAAAAAAGTAAGGAAAAAAAAGTAAAGTTTATCTTGTTCTCATTTCCTCTGGAAGGTACATCTGAATTACTTGTAAGATTAACTGTATGCACTTTACATCTATTATCAAGACAAACTAGTGACTATGGATTATTTGAATGCTGAAAAAAAAATTGTGGAATTTTAAAATTGGTTGATAAATCTACTGTCATTTTTTTAAAAAAATTATATTCAGAAAAAGAAACATGCTCTATGGGTCAGTTCAAGAGAAGAACACTGCTACCAAAAAAGTCAGGGTTGGAAAATACACAAAGCTTTTCTGAGGTAACAGCCACAACTTGAATACTGTCAAACATTATGCCTTATTCAGATCCTGATTCTGTAATGAAACTATTGTCAATCTATTTGTTTAGTAATCTTTCAAGGTATCACTTGAGGAATGAGCTTTGTTTTGTTTTTTGAGGTGCTGGAAACTGTCAGAACTCAGTAGATAATAATCTTCCCTCTGATTTCAGAATGTACAGTTTTCAGAAAACTAGTCTACTCCCTGTATATACAAACTTTTATTAAACTGTTCATGTTTATCACTCTACCTCCGAAGCAGATCTATGTGGTGGGGATAGTAACAAAAATATATTTGTTTTCTTAGAGGCTACTGAAATATAGCAGCAGCTATGTGTAAACCGTGCTGTTCTCAATTTACAGAGAATGCTGTTTAATCATATTGGAGACGGTGCTTTGCCACGAAGCGATTCCAATCTGCCTGGCCCTGACAAAGGTGAGTGGAAATGCTGCAACATGCCAATCTCAGCAGCAATGAAAATCTATTTAATCCATCATGTTCCTGTAGAATTCCAATTCTTTTGAGTGCATACTGTCATCTCCACATGTCAAAACATTCTAACTGACTACCTTAATTATGCTAACAATCTAGGTTTCAAAACACTTTGCCAAAAAGAAGAGAGCATGATGTTTGAACTGAGTGTTGCACTGAAAAAAGGCCCAGAAGGTTGCAGGAGGGGGTGATGGGGCAGCAGGTTGCAGCAGGCTGCCTGTGAGAGCTGTCTTTTCTGCTTCACAAGAGACACATATGGAGCGCTGAGCCAGCTTCTAGAGACTGGGGCAGAGAGAAGCTTAAGAGATGGATAGAGTCCTAAAGTTTGGCACCTGCAAGTCCTCTTTACCAAATATAAGTCAATGTGCTTTTGGTTCCACTTTGATTGAAAAGACCAATTTGTGGTTTGTTGCTTTTGGGGAATTTTGTTTTCAATTACAGTAAATGAGAAATGTATGAATTTCGATAGACAAAATACTGCCTTTATAATTTTGCGCATGGGGAAATCCAATATTGTTGACATAGTTATTGTGCCACAATTTCATTATGTGCTCCACATCCATAATATGCTCCATCATTTCATTATGGAACCTTTGTGGTATGCTGAATAAAGGATACAGTGCAATCAGTGTATAGAAAAGAACTGTTTTAAAATATACTGTAACAAGCACTGACCAGGAATCAGATTTTCTTTCATAAGAGCTGGGATTTTTTAGGTATTTTTGTGTCCAAGTTTTTATGAAAGCTCAGGTGGAATTTTTCACAGGGCTGAAAAACATATGAAATAATTTAACATGGAAATGGCAAAACTTTTCCACTGGCCTATGCAGCCAAGTACATCACAAAATTATTAAAATAAAATACCATCTTCTGGAGGCTTTAGCAGTCCAAAGAACTGACTGCTTAGATGACTTAAAAAATTAGTTTGTCAACAGATTCAGGCATTTGAAATACCTGGGTCTGGAGCCAAGTGATTTTTAGGATGAGGGCAAGGCCATACTGCTAAGTGACAGCTTACAATAAAAAACCAAACACTGTATTGAATATTTTGGCAATAAAAAAGCAAAATTATCCTCTAGAAAATAGATTATTCTGTGCACTGTTCCCAGGGTCAACTAATGTGCAATTATACTGTAACAATATCATTACAGATATGAAAGCAATGTTATTTGTACTGTACTTATTGTATTAAGTCTGGTATTAAGTGGGGTTGTAATCCTGAGAGTTCTTAGTGTTGCTGTAATAGCAATAGTTGATGCCATCAGGTAGCAACAATACTTTGCTTTTTATTTCATCTTTGCAAATAAGCACAGGATCCTTGCATGTGATTCTCTACTCAAAGCTGAAACAAGCAAACAGGAAGCAAACTCTCATGGCAGGGCAAGAGGTTTGAGACTTTGAAGGTGAGAGATTTTTTAGGGGGTGAATGGTGAGGTTGAAGCATTTTTTTCTACTTTTTTTTTTTTTTCAATTTTTTTTTTAATAAGAGTAATGCAAGTTGTGTATCTGTATGGCTTCTTTCCAATGTTGGTGACTTCTTGATAACATGAGATAATCCAGTTCTATCAAGGAAGCTGTTCCAGACCTTATGGGATCATTCCGTTAAAGTCATGGGATTTGGTAAAGGTAACATACAGACAAGTATAAGAGCACATTTTATGCCTGTCAAGGTGATAGTCAATTTACATGATTAAGCAGACATCCTTGACCATGGATACTAACAGTGTATAGAAATTTTCTCAGTTCACAATAATTTCTTAATTTGATATTTTTTTCTGTCAGACATTTAATTTCTTCCAATTTTTACTCCTTTCATTTTATGTCCTTCTTTCCACCTTCTTTCATTTCTGGATTTGTAGTCTATGCAGGCAACAAAAGTGTAAGCAAGGAAAGTTTTATGAAAGAAGTCGATTGGAATTTGGCAAATTCCTTTGTCTAGTCCCTTCTGTGTATAAAATGAGTTAATGGAAACTGTTTATGAATAGTCTGTTCCCTTCTGCCTGGAAACCTCTAAATAGGAGTCTGGTGCAGAGATAAACTGATTACATTAACAGGCTTCAAGCTTATCTCCCTTTGTGGCTGGATTTGCAGTGCACCAGAGTGCTATCTCAGCTGCTGCTGCTGTTGATGGCCCCCACTGCTGTACAGTCACAAACTGACCCGAGGGCCAGACACATACATTGGGCATGCAGGAAACTGACAGCCAATATTTAAGAGCTGTGCAAATGCTGATGTAATCATGACAGCTTTTCAGGCATGCTTAATAAGCTGTTTATCATTTTCACTTTGTGTATTTTTACCCTCATGGACAAAGGCAAGCCAGAGAACTGGATGTGTTGGTGCCTGTGACAGCTTTTTCCTTCTCTTCCAGCTGTAAACACCACTCCCAGCAGCTGGAGCCTGGATAGTGGGAAGGAAGCCAGAAACACATCAGAAAGTGGAAAGCTTATATCTCCCCCTGTACCACCAAGACCTGCACAGACTGGTGAGTTAATGGACATTTCAGGCAAAGCTCCAGTACTTGAGGGATTCTTTCCACTCCGATTACTGTTTAACTCCTTGGGCAGGTTAGATTATTATTTGATTTCTTACATGAAAGGCTGTAGAACTGCCTCTGTGGGTATTTTCATCTCATTAATGTTCCCTGCGGTTCTCTGTTTCCAATACTCTGCCCCTTCATTTAATGACTGAGTAGTTTCAGACAATTCGTGATAGTACTAGGGAGGATGATCAAATTTAGTCTTTTGATTTTATGATAATTGGAGGTTAGCAATCAGAAATGATCATTAACCACAAAGAATTTTACTGGCCAGAAAATGCACAGCAATCACACAAGTACATGAGTTCTGTTACTATAACCAGTTTGCCTTTTGAAAGATTAATTTCCATTTAAAGAAAAGGCTGCTTAAGTGATACTATCAATATAGTTGTTCTCAAGGGTGTGAATACACTTTTTACATATTAGATTTATGCTTCAGAGTATGTCCAGGCATGTTTCCAGTATATTTGCAGGTAAATGTTTAAGTATTGTGCATTTTCTTATTTGACATGCAAATACATAATATATTTCTGAAGAAAAAAAAGTTGTTATACTGAAATTTTTTATAAATTCTATTATATTTGGTAAGATATAAACCAATTTATAGTGATATAAAATCTATTAGAAAAGGCAGATGCAGAAATTTTTTATAATTGGTTGTTCTGCAGAATAATCCTGAGAACAAAGTAAAATAACCAAAATCTCTAAAGTATTTACAGCCATTGGACAAGTGCCTAGAGGGAAGCAGAGATAATGTTTATGTATCGAATGATCTCCTATCCACTTAAAAAGATTTCTTAGTGAAAACTGTAATGCTAAGTGTGCACTGAAATCTTGCTAATTTTACAGCATCACCAGCAAGACACATAGCCTCTGTTTCCCCTTCACCTGCTGGCAGATCACCAATGAAGGTACTGTCTTATTGTAGTGAATTGCCTTTGTGGGATAGATCTTGTGTGTTGTGGGGTAGATAGTATACATTTAATGTACATTATTTGGGATTATATTATGTTTTCTTTTTATTATCATATACCTATACAAAAACAAGTAGCTATATAAATTGCAGCAGCTCTGAAGATTTTCAAAAATGCAGGCCAGAAACCTAATCCTCAGAATCTTTAGCCTTTCAAGATTAGGCTTCTCACCTACATGAATAATTGTCTCAGATATCTTGGCTTCTTTTTAANCAGGGAGAGATGCTGGTTCCCAAGCTCACATGAGAATGGCGGCCACAGGGACGGGCTGAAACCTTTCCTGTGGGCACTGTAAGGACCCTCGCATCATCTTTTGTCGGAAAGCGTTGGGGAGGAGTTAGCAACTCCTCTGCAGATGGCGCCAGCCCCTTGATGAGTCCGTAGCAAATCCAGGCAGTGGTGGGTTTTTTTCCTCTCAGGAGAACAGCACAGGGCATGCAGAGTTGGGAGGGCAGGCTTGGAACCCTCTCCCAATGCTGCCACCAGCCCAGCAAGCGGCAGCTCAGCATCCAAGCAGATGGAGAACAAAGGTGTAGATGGCAAAAAATAAGCACTAGGAAACCCCTCTCTGACCACCTCCCAAGGCAGGGAAAGAGTGAAGTCCTCCCCCCCCAAAAAAAACACCTCCCCCAATCCTCTCCCCAGCCATCTCTTTGGAATTCAAAGCTATCAGCTATCCCTTTGTTTAGGCTTTAGACAGTTAGCTGGCTCTGGGAGCAGGTAGTGAGAGTGGCACCCCACAATATTTCTTTTCCCCTAGAGGTCCCCAATCACAAGTCCATAGTCATTCTCCTGTTTGTCTTCTCGTAAGGCTGTAGCATTTCCACTTGTGGCTGCACAGTGGTCCAAGGTCAACACAAAGCAATTGTGCTGGCCATCAGAGTCACTGCAGTCTGTTACTGTAGGGTCCCTTCTGAAGTGAGACCAATCACAGGTTTTGTGCCACCTGCTTACTAGGAAGCTCTTTAGAGCATTAGGATCTTGTGCAAAGATGAGCAACTTTCTTTTTTTCCTGAGTGAATTTGGTACTGATGATTCTTAGGGATGCTTGAAGTTTGTCCTAAGTTTCCTTTTAAAGGTCTGGACAGAATTTAAGTATTTTACAGCCAAAGTCTGGATTGCTGCTTGGGACATGAATGCTGGCCCACAATACTTAGGAGAGCTCTTGGATCTCACTTTGAGCATGAATTTCCAGACTTTTGGTGTCTAGACTGTTATTTGCTATTGGTAAAAGCAGTCTGCACTGCTGTCAGAAACCAAATGCTAACCCCTGCAGGGCTTTACGCATATTTGTTCTTGTTCTGAATGACAAAAGCAAAGGTCCTAAATCTATGGTCACTTAATCCAAGTGTCAAGTCTTCTTGGAACTAGAGCCAAATACATAATTTATTTGAAAACCTTGACCCTGAATGTTTGTGGGAGTAGGAGTGCAGCTGTGGTCTCCTCACATGTGGAGGAATGGAACATGAAACAAGTAGTTAAACAGGCTGCTCAAAATGTCTGAAATGTCTTCACCACGTATTGAGCTTTAAATAAAACTTGCTCTGCTGTTCCATAGCCATATACAGGGGCTCAATTCTCATCCTTTGTTCTAACAGTGTGCTTCCTGAGAAGGCCATCCTAGTGTACAGAATCTAAATGAAGATTTTTTTTTTCCCATTGATTTCAGTGTTCTGTGGATCCAGCCCTAGATGGATAACTAAAATTATCTCAACAGCATAAAGTCAGTGTAGCCAGCTCTATACACCCCTGCCTCTTTCCTCTTCCTCCACTCCCACCCTTTTTTGCATGGCTCACACTCTCACCTCCAGCTGAGCAGCTGAGCGCCAACCAGTTTAACAAGAATTGAAGAGAAAAATTTGCCTTTAATGTGATTTCTCCATCCTTCTTTTAGCCTGTGCTTGAGGCCATTAAGTCTGGATTGTCTCATATGACTCCAGTCAAAATTAGATATGTTGCTGCAAAACCTTTTCAACTTGGAAAATGTGGGCTAACCTTTTACAATTTTCAGTTGAAGTTGCTTCACTGGAATAGGACTGCTCGATGATTTTTGGATAGACCTTTATTGTACCTGCCTTTTATTTTTGGTCAGCACTGTTGTTGCTGCTTGGGCCCTCAGCTCCCTGTCCCTCACCATCCCTGAGAGACCTGCGAGGCTGCTGATGCAGCCCCTGGCCACCTGTGCCCTCCGTATAGCCCGTATATGTGGTGTGTTGTGTTTGTGTGTCCAAAGAATGCCTGAGATGGGGGAGAGGAAGGGTGGGGGATCTGCGGATCAAAATATTGTCTGCAGCAGCAGTGATGCTTTCACCTCCTGCCATCCTGCTGCTGCCCCTGAATGGGAGCTGGAGCAGCAGAAGAAGGGGGCTGGGGCCCAGCAGTGGCTCTTATCGTAGCACCTGCTTTGTGCTTCCCCTCCAGCACTGGTATTATGGTGGACTCGGAAATGATGCCACGATGTAAATGCACTTTTCACCGCATGACAGTGCACTAAAGCTATGAGGAAAAGCTTTGGAAACTGAATTTGGAATATAAGAGCCTACAGTAGCAGCAGTGGCTGGGCTGCAAGTCCTGTGCTTTGGCATTAGGGGGCAGGACACTCCCAGGTATGCCCTGCGCCAGGTGATGCATTCTACTTGCAGCTGGGAAAACCACGAGTGTATTTTAAAGGATTCTAGATTTTTCCAGGGTATTATGATAGTAAGATAACATTTAAATACAGTTGTACTTCCACTTATCTGAATTACTGGCATGAGCACTGTCTAAGGTGTATCCAGGCACTACTGAAATGAGCTTTATATTTGTTTCTTACTGGATCTTATTAAACAGGGGCACAGCCATTTATGTTTATCAAAGCTCAGAGTCTCTGTGCTGTATCTATGTATGTTTTCAGTCTAAGCACAGAAACACTCTCCCTCATATATGCCACATAAATTCTTCCGCCCTTTTTTTGAGCAGGGGTCTGTGCAATCATTCACACCGTCTCCAGTGGAGTATCATTCCTCGGGGCTCATATCCAACTCCCCAGCACTGTCAGGGAGTTACAGCAGCGGCATCTCTTCGCTCAGCCGATGTAGCACATCAGAGACATCAGGCTTTGAAAGCCAAGGCAGTGAACCAACAGTGACTGTCCCAAGCTACAGCGTTTCTGAGGAGCCTGTGAGAAAAGAAAGCAAAACCCCACCACCCTACAGCGTGTACGAGCGGACTTTGAAACGACCCGTTCCTCTACCTCACAGCCTCTCCATCCCGCCCGCCGCAGACCCACCGGCGCTGCCGCCCAAGCCGCAGCTGGTTCGGCCAAACAACCTGGAGAACAGCAGCAGGAGGACTGAGCAGGTTCCCCGGCCCAGGCCTCTGCCCCGCAAAGTCTCTCAGCTATGAGAAATCACTTTTGTATTTAATTGCAACCAATTCTTTACTGTTTAAGAAATAATATTTTTTAAGAATGGTAAAAACTCATTTAGTTAGGCACTTTAATATTTTGCCCACCTTTTCTTTTGAGTAATTTTGAAATGCTTATTAATATTATGTTGCACATTTGAAATGAAATTACTAATTTAGGTTGCCAGATATTATAGGAAGCATGAATGAGAGGATTTTTTTTTTTAATTTTATGGTGGTGAATACTGATAAATACTTTTATTTGTATTTTATTTTTATTTAAAAAATTAAATCTAAAACCCTACAACTCTCATCTGAGTTAGCTGAATGCTTCTTACACAAGGCAGAATATACTGAGTGGATCTTTACTACTAGAGATAAATGCACGCTTTCTAACAAAGTAGTCTGTAGACTAGGTTATTTCTGAAAATAGGCTGAAAGTCATTTCTCTTATGAACAGGTTGGTCATTTTAAATGTACGTGGAAAAACTGGGATACAATGCAAGTTTTACTGCAGAGAACTGTCGTAAGAATGTGGCTTGGAATTTTTGAAACACACTTACGTTATTTTTAAGATGGATAAATACCTGCATTTCATTCAGCGTACAGCACCATTCTGGTAAATCCTGATATGATTTTGTGCCATTAATGTATTACTGTACCTGACACATCCTTTTTCTTTTTGAGGTGCAATTTACTTTTATTCTTCCAGCTAATGTATTGTTGTTGTTGTTTTAATTTTGGGGGGGGTTTTAAAGCTAGCAGTTTGCTAGTGGAGACTCTCTGCTGTTTTCGAAAGTTCACCCTGGAATATATAATCTGTGTATGAAATAGGTACAAATTGAATTGTTTGTTTAACTTGTGTACAAGAATCAGTACTGACTAGTACCAAGGCAATTCACTAAATGAACAAATTTTTAAACATACAAATTGCTGGATATCTATCCATACATTGCAAAAACTAATTGCAAACATCCTTAATGATTTTGTAAAAATGTAGCAAAAATTCTGAACACTTCTTTCAAGGTGTATGTGCCATTGGAGCCAGGTTTTGGATTTGCTTTTTAGCTTGAGTTCATCACCATCATCTTTATTGTAGGAGAATGGTGTTTGGCCTTAGGTTGTATTTTAGTGACTGGCATCTGAAGAGCTTTGGAAAGCTAATGCCAAGATGTAGGAATGTGGAGGGGAAGGGAAAAAAGCACCTTCTGTATGTAGTTTTTGTATCCTCTTTCTTTTACTGACTGTTTAAATGTGCTTGGGAACAGATGTGTGAACTGCATTTTAAATCATATTGTTAAAAATATTCTCCCTCTTTTGTTGGGAAGCTCATGTTGATTTTAGCTGTGTTTGATTTGTTGATAGTTTAACTGGAAGAAAGTGACCACTTTTTTATATTCTCTCAATTAAACCTTCAGCAGTTACAAGCTGTTGATGGTAGTTATAGAGGTTTTCTATAATAAATGTTCAAGTATTTTTGTACATAATTGGTAAATTTTAATAAGGAGTGTACCATTATGTGAAAAAGAAGCAAACGGTTGTGTATGCAGTAAGATTGTTATAATTATGCCAAATACTTTATGTATGGAAAAAAGAATATTTGTAAATATGTGCTTTTAACAATAATTCTGCCATATTGACTTTACAATTTTGAATGTCAGAAAAAATAATATATGTTAAAATATTTATGTTTTAGTGAAAGTATTCATAACTTGAAAAGGAACATATGAATTTTAGCTTTGTATCTTGCTGATTTCAAAGTCTGAAATTCCTTGAACTAGCTCTTGCTTTCTACTTATAACAGTTTTGTGTCTGTAACCACATCATAAAAGTTGTAGAAGGCTACATATTTATGCTGATATAAAGAATTAATGCCTGAAATTTAAATAAGGTGTCACAAGTAAGATAACAAAACTGCTTTTTTTTTTCACCCATGTAGTTTAATAGATTTTGTTGACTAGTGCTTGAGCACAGTATGAATCAGTGTTATTTGCTCCTGAAGCCATTTTTTTTATTTATGGCAGTAAACAGAGTTGATAACATTATCATTTGCGTGCATTACTGGTCAGCTTTGCAGCAAAACATTTCAAAAGTCTCTGTTTACCTAGACACTTGTATCGGTTGCTACGTAATGTTAATATGGAATAAACGAACTTGATTAATCTTTACAGTAAAACTTGTTTTCTACAGAATGAGAGATTATAATTCAGTTTGTCACAAAATGAAAGTTCTGGAACCTTGTCTTGCTAAATCTGGGGTTTTTTTCTGTTAAAAATCTCCTGATGGATTGAGTTTTCGCCCTGTTTGGATCTGTAATTGCTTTGTGAGACAAGGTGGAGTGTATTGACCTGCTCTTCTGAACAAGTGAAGAACATAAAATTTACTAGGGAGTTCACTGTAAATTAACCTGCATGAGCGCTCTGTTTTTATAACCATGACATCAGGAATACTCTGAACAATAGCAAATGGTGTAAAATTGACAGAGTACTCTAAAACCGAGTTGACACATTTTCTGCTTAGCCAGTTTTGACATATTGATTTTGTAGATCAGCCTTTCAACCTGATTACCTATAAAAATGTATGAAATTTTGTTATGTATGTTGCAACACCCAGCGCTTGAAAACCTAATGTAAATAAAGGTCTTGTTTGAATTTTATGTATTAGTCATAAATATAATTTTATCACTTTCTGGATGACAGTAATTCAGAAGCTCATATAGGAAGACCTATGACAATAAGTTGCTGTTACTACTCAATAGCTTGAGTGTTAGCCAATGTATGCATAATGGGTGAGATGATCTTGTATTCAAATATCAGCATCTCAACTTCAGTGTCTTGGAGATGCCACAGAAGCATCTACAAACTCACCTGGCTGGCTTTGAAATGATGCAATTCAGATTGGTTCTCATGATGGGGTAATACCCTTGTAGTGTGAGTGAACTCAATTATGATGTCCCAGGTCAGATCACAACCGGGAGCCCGTGTCCTGAAAGGAGCATAAAGCTGGTTCCCTCTTTGTAGTAAAGGTTTCAGGGTAGTGCAGTTAAGGCCTTGTTCACACGGAACAGGATCTAGCTATGTGCAGATCTTCTCTTCTGGATGAAAGTGGCACCTTGCCCTCCTGCCTGACAGTTCTTCACTGATTATCAACAGCACCTGCAAAAAGCACAGTGACTGAGCAAAAATAAACCAAGAGGCAGGAGTCAATGCCTGAGGTATAAACGATGAAAAGCATCTTGTTTTGAGTGTAACTGTGGTCAGTGAGGCATGTAGCAGCATTGTCTCTGTAACCCCAGGTGCTGACAGATACAGATCTTTGCTCCGTTGGTAGCTGGATTTTCTGATGGTCTGGGCAGAGCCTTGACATATGCTGGCCGAAGGGCAAAGTCCCATCTGCTGGGATGGTGCGGAAGGATGGTTACCACTGAAGCCCTTGAGATCTGAGCTTGAACCAGATCCTGTAGAAAGCCCTCTTCATACTAATTTAATTTGCCTTTATCTTCTCCTTGTCATTTTAATTCAGCTTTTGACATATATTTCACATAAGGAACTAGAATGATTGTTTACTTTGGCTAACATTAACAAAAAAACTTTGGGATTAAACAGCTAAACTATGCAAACCTCAGGAATAGGAAAGGTTTAGAGCTGCATACCCCACATGTGCACTAAGCACCAAGATAGCGTGACTCTTCCTGGGTAATAATATATGGCTGCTGAAGAAAGAACATTAAATTTTTTTTATTTATTTATTTTAATTGATTGGTCAGTAAGGAACTCAGTGTATCTGTATTGACTGGCTGAGGGCTGTGCAGACTGCAGTGGGGATGCAGCCTATGACATTAGCCTCCCAGGCACAGCTGGGCAAACTTACCCATGTTAGAACTTGTGTTGAGGACACAGTTCACAACTCCTCTCTACTTGACTAATATTTATTCCAGGAAGACTGTTAGAAAGGAAAAGAAGGTGAATGATGGGGGGCGGGGTGGAAAGGAGGAATGCAAATAAGACAGGCAGACCTCTTGATGGCCTAATAATTAATCCAAGTTTTCACTCAGCCAGAAAAAATAATAGCAGGAGAAATTGAACTGTTACCTGAAATTGAAGCACCAAATACATTTCTTTAAGCTGTTGTAGTATGATGTTATACCAGCTTAACTGATGGTGAAGCTGAAGGGGGCAAAGGAAAGCTGGAAGTCCTGACAAAATACAGGGTGTTTTTATTTTACAAAGGCTTTGGGGTTGGGGTTTTTCTCATTTGCCATGGCTCACCAGAGGACAGAGAAGACTGACTGCCATAAAATGCAAGGGCAAAGAGTTTCTAAATAGCAAAGCCCTGCCATATATTCAAATATTCACCTGTCTTTGCTAAACAGGGGTTTTTTCTTAACCCATGGGGCATTTTGCAACTAATATCTTAGTATTTTAGAGAGCAAATCAATGTCGAGATTTCATAGGAAATAGCTGTTGATAGCTCATAAGCTGCCAACATTTTGGTTAAATATTTAATGTTTTATATCATTGATTTGCTATTCAACTAGATCCACTTGTGTATTTCAATTTATTTTATTTCCTGAAAATTTTGCAGAGAAACTCTCTGCATTATATTATTGCTTATTTGTGAGAGACTGCTGTCGCTGCTAGTTTTCGTTGACCTCACTGACTTCCCTTGAAGTGTTTCCCCTTGCTTTTGAAAAGAAAAACCATCAGCAAGGAGCTGCTTCAGCCTTTCCCATGAGGAATGTTTCAGAAGCGCAGCCTGAAGGGGATGCAGCACAGGGCGGATCCATTCCCGAGGAGAACTATCAACAAAGGCCTTGGCAACAAAACCCGAGGGGGAAGTTTACTGGAGAGCACCTGTACAAGTTTGTGTTCACAGATACAGCTCAAGAACGAAGAGACTAAGCTAATTACTAAAATCAGGAGGTCGGGTGTAGGTAATATCCTGCAGGCTTTGCTAAGGAGGGAAGCTCAGTCCCAGCACATTCTATAAATGGAAATCCTTTGCCTTGTTTCTTGATTTTTTTAATGGAGAAAATAATGCCAAGTAGACACATGGGGAGGAGTGGAGGTAGGATTTTTGGTTTTATTTGAGGACTGCTGATAATGGGGTAGGAGGGGAGGGAAGAAATGCTGAATCTACACTTTAAGATGACTTGAGCGACCATTGCTCTGGATCTTTGGGCCAGCTTACATTAAAGGGATGGACCTTGTGCAATGATATATCCTTATATGCTAAATATGCTCTGAAGAGCCAGCTGCCCTCTGAACTTTCATGCCAGTCTCTTTTTTGCCATCTGTTGTTAGAGAAGGGCTTGCTGCAGGTGTGCTCTCTGGAGCAGAGTCTGCTGCAGCCTGACCTCAGAAACATTCAGTTCACCTTTGTAAACGTGATGCTGTGGTAAATCCAAGGATGTGATAGAGCACCCAGTAAAATGAATCTGAAAATTCATACTGATGTTTTTAGAAATGGCATGTATCCAAGAGGAGTTCAGTGAAAGCAGCTGGTACCTAATGAATTTAGTACTACCTGTAGAAAATAAAACAGTCAAGCACTGACCACAAAACACTTTACGAGGAACAAAATACGTCAATAAACTCAGATATTTATTTCATCAAGTGCATTAAGAGATGAAGCAACAAATATCACGGTGCTGCACTCTTCTCAGGCCATTAAGTTCAGCAAAGGAAGACTGTGCACTGTAGACAGAGGCTTTTTATGTTGCCAAGAAGAGTTTTCCTGCATCTGCAGTCCCCCCTCCAAGTTCTCTCTCAGAACTGAAGCATCCTGTCATCCCCCTGAAGCTATCATTCTGTAGACTTTTTATGGCTGTAAAACCTGAGCTGCATGATGATAAGCAAGAAAAATCAAAGCAAGTCATAACCTGCTACTTTGAACATGTAGACAGAGCTATAGGGGAGCAAGAAGGGAGAAGAAGAGAAATTTGGGTTTTGTGCCGTAAAAATCTATTTTGACTTCTGGAATATTTGCTGGGTTTTGAGAAGTACTGGAATTTTACCACCTGGTTTACTGGGTTTTTCTCCTCTGTGTGAGATACTGCTGGGGAGTGGTTTTCTCTTGTGCCCATGTAGATTTGAATTATGTTATTTTCTTGTACACAAAGAAGGGTTTCAGGGTTTTGTATGTTTGTTTTCCCTCAGTCCTGTGACAGGGTAGGACAGAAGAAATAAGACAAAAAAGACTAGTCAGTGCTATGTGATCTCTTAGCTCAGAGGTGCTCATAGACAAGGGGGAATGGCTTCAAAGTGAAAAAGAGTAGGTTTAGATTAGATGTTAGGAAAGAATTCTTTACTGTGAGGGTGGTGAGGCACAGGAATAGGTTGACCAGAGAGGTTGTGGATGCCCTGTCCCTGGGAATATTCAAGATCAGGATGGGGCTCTGAACAACCTAGTCTAGTGAAAGGTATTCCTGCCCACAGCAGGGAATCAGATAATAATGGTCCCTTCCAACCTAGACCATTTTATGGCTCTATGTTGAGAGAAGAACATCTATGTTCTCTAGCTAGGTTGTGATCCCATACCTTCTAAGGGTAACGTTCAGCTCACTGCTGGCCTCTCATGCCCACGTGCAAGGACACAAAAGGGGTGAGTTCCATCTTGCTGTGGGAAGTGTGCTTCTACATATGCCTTGGACACGGTGAGGTATAGACATGGATGGGCACCGTGGAATGCTGCCCTCTCTTTGGTGTCCTTACTGCTGCAGCAGAGATGTACTTGTGGTATGCCGAGTATCACAAATAACCATCATAGGATTGCACACAGTTGACTTACCTGCAACGAGCTCCAGCACTGTAAAGCACACAAAACCAATTAAAACGTCCAATTGTAAGACAAAATTGCTATTTATCTTTCTCACCAACACTACACTTATTTATCTTGAAAATGGGAAGCTTGGTGGGTTTTTTCAATTCTCTCAGTAAGCCTTTCCTGGGTCAATGCTATTTTTACTGAAGATATCACCAGCCCATCTTGCAAGTGAAACTTTCAGCAGTTGGGCTACATGAAACCAGCTCAAATGACAAGTCTTCAACACTGCGTGGGCTCATTAGAGAGATTTGTATTCCACAGTGAGCTGAAGGAGAGGTAGTGACCTGGGAGATTCTGAGCAGGCACTAAATTGCAGAAACAGCAGCAGAGATGACAGCAGATGGCAGGGTCAGCTCATTAACTGCATTTATCTAATGGAAGACTTCCCATATATTGTCAAATAACAATGAAAAAATCATCTGTCAGAAATTCCACCTGGTCATAATTGATCATTGTAAATAAATCTCTTCCAGAACAGGCTGCCAAAATCTCAGCTATGATCATGTAACTCAAACTAATTAGCAAAATAGCAATTGCTGAGGTGAGTTGCTTTGGTTGGGTGACAAAAGGAACCAAAATTGGGGCTGCTGTTGGTAGAATGGAAAGCTGTTTTGTGAAGGCATGCTGGGCTGACAAAACATCTGGCTAGTTTGCTTTTTTGGCCTTTGACAATTTTTGTGTTGTGCAACACATGGTTGTAACACTTTGATCTAAAAACACTGCTTATACACAAAAACCCCAAATACTGCTAACCTGAATTTGCCCTGAAAACAACAGATTTATCCCTGATTTCTACCTTGGTCTCTAAAGAAAGAGGCAATAGACAGAAGTCTACCTGAAATACAAGAGAGACTTCATTTAAGCCATATTATGTATTTATTGACATAATACTGACAAGTTTCAAACCATAAATTAACCTTTTATGGAGTTATCCAAGCTGCACTCCTGAAGGAAGACCACACTCCCCAGCAAGCTAGCTTTGCCTGCCTCCCTATCTTTATTTTGAGGGGCCAGCTTAGAGCTGGTGCTCTGAAATGTATGCAAGTGCTTGCAGCAAGGCAGAATCTCATGGGCAAGAAAGCATTGTGCCATGCTATCCTTGTATAACATATTTAGCAGCATTAAAAGTAAATTACCTAATAATGACAGAATGACAGTTTTTTAATCTCGCTGCTGAATCCTCAGCCTGGCTGGGGTGCAGTCAGCAGCACTTCACCAAGGGTATCGCTGCAGTTGGTTTTATTTTTATCTGGAGCAGACAAACTTCTGTGGTTCCTCCTCAGGTCTTCTGTAGGTGTCTTGTGCGCCCTGTCTGGAAAGCAACACATTGACGAGGTCATCCAGCAGTCAAGGGAAGACTTGCACTCTGCCTTACCTGCTTTGCCTGCATTTCAGTAAGTGCCTATTAAATGATGCTTCTGCACAGCACAGTCAGAATAGCACAATACAAGCAAAAGGGCAGGCTCCCATCCTTAAGCATATCTCCAGTGGGAAATCATGGCATAGTAGAGTCAGAAAACAGGTGAACAGACATATCAGAAATACCGACTCCACAGTGGAGGCTGCTCTAGGGGCAATCGGGTTATTGAGTACATCACTGTGTGAGTTCTCAGCACCTAAAGAAAAGTACTACAAGTAATATTCAGGTCAAAAAGATACTGAGTTCTTCAAAAGGCATATGTTTTTGCACAAACAGGTTGTGAAGGGACTCTAGTTTCTGATTTTTTCAAAATATGTTTGGAATAAATAGCAGACTGCTGGTGAATAATAAAGGTATTAAGAGAATGTGTCAAAGAATAGTTTACTATTATTTTAATGACCTTATAGAATTATTTAAGCAAAACTAAATTAAAAAAATATGGTTTCCAATGCTTGCATTTGTGAGGATATAAAAACTGCAAAACACAGAAACCTCCAAAGTGATAAGGTTTTATCCTATCATGATAGGATGGCTCCTTTCCAGACAGGCCTTATTTGCCATTGACAAGGCTGTGGACTCCTGTCTCCACCAAGGAGATAAGAGGTATGCCCCAGCTGGAACCGAAACCAGTGTAGCAACATCTACTGTTTCCTTTGCTCTCTGTGGTCATAAATGTGGATTCTTCTGTCCCCTCTTAGTTAACATAATGTATTCTCCTAATTGTAACGTCCCATCCCAGTTCTTAGCATAACTCGGCCTCCTCATTGTAATATGTCTATATACATCGAGATTTGTAATCAATAAACAGATTCTTGTCCACTGCCCCCGGATAAGGGTCTCGTTTCAGACCGTTACATGCATTCTCACTTTTTGCTTTAGTTTATATCTTCAGACTAAACACTGTTTTAAATTTAGTGATTTATTAACAAGAGGGGGTTTTGATAGGCTTATGCATTAGGCAGTTGGGAATAACCACTTCATTCTTTGTATAATTGGAATTCTTCATAGACTGGAAACAAAAGTATTTAAACTTCAAGACTGGCTCACTAAAATATTTTTGCCTTAGGCAGATTGTAACTTACATAATTTTATTTAAGTTCTTTCCTTTAAGACTACTGTATCTAACAGGAATATGAAAAATATATCCATGACACGACCCCATACTTGGGGTGAAAGTGGAAGCTCTTTAAACCATTTACAACCAGATAGTTCAGAGGCAATCATCTTCAATAGACTAATCTTGAAATGCTCTGATGTGGTAGAAGAATTGAAGCATAAAATTGCAATTACTACATAGCTGTGTTTTATTTCTATAATGTGTTTTGAAATCAAGTTACGCTACACATTAGAATTTTTAAAAGACTTGTTGATACACAGCATACAATTACAAAAAATGCAAAATAAAAGAATTCATATTCTTACTAAGATGTCAGAAATAAATGAGAGCACTGTGGCGTGTTACAATCTGCAAGTTTCTCATGTGTTTGGACAAAACCCCTCAAATATAAAACCTGAAGTAAATTGATGAGTCTAAAAGCACAATTAGTGCACTAAATCCTCCAGACTCAATAATTACCAGTCAAGTATTACACACAACATTACTGGAAAAACATGATTTTTGACACTGAATGATTATCAGACTAGCTTTGTGAAAACAAAAGTTTGGATTACAGTGTCATCAGGATGCTGTTCCATAGATTTCAGAGTACTTACTCCCAATTTGCAAGAGCCATATAAATAATGAAAATAGGTTTCCCTTTACCTCTTCAGTCCTAAATTCAGAAAACTCCTTACATCTCCATGCTGATTTTACACCAAACTACATATAAAGAGATGAAAAAGCCCAACCCAAAAAAAACATACGCCCCAAACTTCACACCTATATACTCTGATCCTTGAACAAAAAGAAAAAAGCCAACATTTTACAATTTTTACCTTTAATTTATATTTTGTCCTCACACACACAGAATTTGCCCTAGCAGAGCTGATGGCTTATATCTTAGAGAGTCCCCCAGTCGAAGCTGTAGTGAGGCTCAGTGCATGTGATTCACAGGGTTACCCAGAAATGCAGAATTTTATTCTGGTCTTTGACCTTAGTGCCTGCTATAATCCCTGTGCATCATATGAACACCTGATACAAAACAAGTGGATGTTTTTGCCTCACTTTTCAACCAATACATACAAAGATGTATTGCCATCATCATGTTAACTGCACAAAATATTTATGGTACTTTGACAAATCTTTACCAGTACTTGTGGAAGATACGTTTTTCTATGCTTTTGACTTTTCAGTGTTTGCAAATTAGTTAACTAAGGCACAAGATATGCCCTATTCTTTATTAAGAATAAATGTTTTACTGTATGTTAAAAGCTTGAAGGTTCACATTTAATGTTTCAGAGGTTGGTATTTTCCCCTTTCTTCTTAAAACCTAGGTCTCAGGCACCTGGAAAATACGTAAAATAATTATTTCCTTATGCAAACTACCTCTTTCTTATTAGAAAAAATAATTTAGCTATGGCTTAGTTACAAAACTGAAGTCAGTCATCTCACTATGAGTTTAAAAAAGAGGTTTGACAAGCAGATTCAGTGGAATTACTTGGATTTACAGCATTGTGACTCAGAAAAACAGTGTCACCTGGAGAGAGCTATTGAATTTACCTGAATACACACAATATATTGAATGCAATACATTTGAAAGGCTATCTGTATTCAATTGGCACCTGGTAGTCATCCAGAGTCTTCAAATAAGAGATCCAAAAGGACAAGGCCTGACCTCACTCACTCTTCTTTGTTGATACTTAGAAGTCTGTAGGAACATATGTTTTTGCATTTTGCATTCTCTAGGTTTAGAAATTGCCAAGACCAAGGCATGTCAGTACCATCACTATGCCAAGTGACTTAGCATTTAGCTCACATGCAAGTCTGCAGTGCTCAACCTGGTATTTCCCATGGCTTTCCTCCTAGAAGGGAGACACCTACTCAGTGTGACCAGAAGAGGCAGTACCTTCTCTTTCACCAAGTAGTCCGTGGTTAAAGCACTCAGCTGGTACACGGCTGATCCATTCGCGGTTTCCAGGTAAATCTTTGACCATTGCTGAGATTGTCACAATGTGGTTATGGCTGTGGATGCCATATCACAATCTGGGGCAAATCTGCAGTATACTTAGGAATCCCTTCCCAATTTTTTTGTCAAATAGTATGTACAATTAATTATGTTGAGGTTAGTTTGCATATATTAATATTATATGTAATATACTTCAAGTGTGGTAAATATTAGTTGGTGAGCCTGGGACACAGATTCCCCAATTAAGCCCGTATGAATGTCAAACCCAGCAGAATGAAGAGGTGCATTTTCTCTTCTTTGTCATGTGTCTTGTTCTGGTTTAGTTGTAAGTGTGGTGTGCTGGTCTCCAGTGGAGAATACTCTGCATCACTTTGTCATCAACAGCTTCCCCAGCATAAGAAAATGCTCTCCTCAATAGGTTACCAGTACAGGGTAAAGCACTCCTGGTAAAGCTCTCCCAGTTTGGGTGACATAATCAGCAATTTGCCATCAAACACAGTGTGATTGCATTCATGTGTTTCTGGGGGGAGCAGGCAACCAGGATTCCATACCTGCCTCCAGTCTTCCTAAGCTAATTTCATATTTCATTTAACAGTCACCTGCTGAAGCAGAGTCAGAGAGCAGCACTCACAACTTGTTTAGCTCCCTGGGTGAACATTTCAGTGATTAAGACATTGCCTACATCACCTCCAGCAGCAAAGTACCACAGCACACAGCTTGTTAAAAGAGCTAATGCAGATGCCTGCCCTTTCAGAATATGCCATTTTCTGTTGCGTGCACAGAGGTACACAAATGTTACAAATGGTGCAGCTCCAACCATAGCAGTCCCTGCAGATTTAGTATTGATTAAGGAAACCAGGTAGCTGAGAGTGGCCACCCTGAGGACTTCCATCAGGGCAATGCATTTCTGGGGGTGAAAAGGAGAGAGAGAAAGGCAGAAACATAAAGGCTAGACACTTAGAGTTGGTACTAGATCTAGCCCTAAGAGCTAGCCAGAGTATATTACAATATTATTTTCCCTGCAAGGAATATATATTCTTTTGTTGACCAGTTTCACCTGGGCGTAACAGAATACATTTTTACACAGTTTTCTAAGATGCTAACCAGCAGACGTTATATTCAGATGACAATCTTTTGATCTTGAAATTCCAAATTATTCATTGCTAAACCTTAAAAGTTTCATTGTGTATGAACTTTCATGTAGGTTTGAGAAGAGCTTTGCAAAAGAGAATGAGCCTTGTAATCTTACCGGTGAGCATACAAAAATAAGCAAATTGACATTACTGTTTTTAAGTGGGTTCTATCACTGAAATTCATTTTAATGGGAGACCCAAAAACTTGCACTGTAATGCCTTCATTTATCCAGGCAAGAGGATACATGCATACACTTAACTGAAGTCTGGGAAAAGCTTTAGAATAATTTCCATTGCTTTTCCTAATTTGTACCATTAAATTTCATACTTTTAGCTCCCGGTGAGGCTGTTTGTTGTGAGATTCAGCTTCTGTGGCTCATGCAGGAAAGTCAAGATTAAAACTTGAAAAAATGAGTTTATAATATGTTTAAAAATTATCAAGTATGAAATGAAAAAGAGACCCTTTCTCAGTATTGAAAGAAAAGTCTTTCATCAGGTCTTAAGTGGCTCCAAGGTCAAGTGATGAGAACTGAAATGCAGTATACTAACATTAGATTTGACTAATTTCTGTGCCCCTGGAATCCAGTGTGTTTTACTGGTGTGACCAGCAGGCAAAGAGTGACAAGTGGGCCAAAGCCTTAACTCCATCACAACTCCTTTGCCTGTTGCTGTCCCATGGTATTGGTAGGGCTGGCACAAAGGAGTTTGTCTGTCTAAAGAACACAACTCCAACAGAATGGATGGCCCAGGGTGTGTTGGGGGAACAAAAGTGGTCAGAGAGATGAATGGTAATTTACTCATAAATTTTAATTCTATATGTGTGCATGTATGTGTTTGTAAAGATACTGAGGGAGTAGACGGCAAGAAGAGACCCAAATCCACTGAGCCATATAAGCATTGTTATCTCAGGTATCCCCATCTACACGCATTAACCTTCTCACTGAGTTTTACAAAAGCAGACTCTAACAACTCAGAATTTCTAATCAAAGAACATAGGTGTGCCTCAGAAGTATGAGATTAAGCTACACAGTTGAGAATTGCCTCCTACAAAGTACCACAGCTTGAATTTTACAGGAGCAGGTAGTTCAGTACCTAAACTGTATGCCAACCTGATCAGGTCTTGGAAAGATCTTGTTTTGTCTGAAAGCCCTTGAGGTCTAGCAGGAAATTTTAGAATATGCATTGAGCATTGAATGAAGTACGAGTTGTAGAAATTACAAGAGTAAGTTACCATTTTTTACATCTCAGCAACAGCAGTCAGTGATTCTCTTGTACATGGAGGCAGAAAGAACATTCAATCTGGGATTTACAGATCAACCCTAGGAACTCCTGAGCTCCAGAAAGAAACCAAAAGGTAAGCAGGGAACTGGGATCAAAATCTCCTTCCCTACAGATTTCATGGGTTTTGCTCCTAATTACATGGTGCCTGTACACTAAATGCTGCTATTTTAAAACAAGTTAGATGTTTTGAGAATTCTGATCCTTTGGGATAAGTATAAGTCATGCTCTGATAATTCATACCAGATTTAAAAGCCTCCTCTGTTCAGTGCCCTGATTCAGGTTTGTGCAACTGTAGCTGTATGTTTACAGGAAAGAAGGATTTCACAAAGCACTTGCAGGTCAAATGAGGAATTATCCACAAGGTTATACAACAGCTGAGCAGTAGGGTTGGGACCATAACTCTGGATTTAAATGTCTCAATACTGCATCTGATGCCTTAATCATTTATTGGCTCTAATTTCGTGTGTTTGGAAGGAATTTTTCCCATGGGAGCCTTCAAAATGCAGCTCTGAAATACTACAGCTAGTTGTTCTTTGAAGATTTTGGATTCAGAAGGTGTTGATGTAATTTGGAAAACATTTTAACTCAGCCCAAGCTATACAATTAGAAGTAAAAATTGATTCAGCAAACATGATGTGCTCAGAACATGGCGACCTGACAACCTGTAATAAAGTCCCCAAAATACCTACTAAATAGAGGCAATTGGAGATGCCAATTGCTCCTAGCAGTGACACCCATTGTTTCCCTGTAACATTGTGTCACACACTTGTTTTAAATATATTAGTAAAGAATGTATTACACTTTCTAAAGTAACAAAAGATGGGGGGAAATGAACAAAGGTATGTGTAGCATTAATAAAGAAAAGCTTTTAAGAATGATTTGATGCTGCCACTAGCTGCTAACTAGGAACTAATTATACCTCCCTCTTCGGCCTTGGGTTTGGTAGCAGGCAGGTTCTGATTACCCAGCGTTGTGCTGCTGTCACTGTCCATGGCCAGTGCTGCTGTTACTCGTGCAGGAAACAATGATATCACATATGCCACTGCTGACAGGGCATGTGTGTGTGTGTGAATTGGAAACAAAAAAAGACAGAAACTGTTGCCATACTCTTCAAAGTGCTGTGCTTGAGGTACATGTCCATTCAGTAATTGCAGAGGAATTCAGTCACAGCAGGATTTTTTAATTACACAGCTTAATTGTTCCTGCCTGTTAAAAAGGGATCTTTGCTATTTGTCTTTCATATTCACCCACCCTTTCTATTATATTTCTGCTTGCTTGTCCCCTGCTTGTCCCTTACCAATTCCTTCAGAACTACTATTTGCCATTTCAATATACTTCACTATGCATGCCTCAGTTTAATTTTCTCATGCCTCTGCTGTTTTAGTGTTTCTCTCTCTGTAGCTCTGAACCTGCTCTCTTTCTTCCATTTCAGCTCCCACATTCTCACTGAAAACCTCTCATGCTGATTTTACTTGATGCAGTATAATTAAGGGTAGGGTTTTTTCAGACGGAAAATTCACTTTTCATAGACCAAAATGGAAAATTTGACAGATGATGTCAAATCCTGTGAACAGACGTTAAGAACTTGGGTTTTTTGTAAGGCTCTGGGGCTGGGTATTTTGTTGTTGGTAAGGACCATTTTTGTGTTTGCTTGAGGACCAGTCTGAAGGCCAGTGTTGCCTACAAATTTGTCTTAAAAACAAAAAAACAAAAAAAACCCCAAACAAGCTGCAGACAGAAAACTAGCCATCAGGGAAAAATTGGCTTTGGCTTGTGCAACATAGATCCTTAAAAATCTGTATTTTGTAACTAATTGTACACAAACAATGTAAATTTTTTTTTTTTTTTGTGGCTGCCTTTCTAGTGCATCCTTGTAGTGGGTTCACCTTGGCTGGACACCAAGTACCCACTCAGACACCCTCTTACCACTCCCCTTCCCCTCCCTTCTCTTCCATGCCAGAAAAGGGAGAATAAGATGGAAAACGACTCATAGGTTGAGATAAGGCAGTTGACTAAAGCAAAAAAAAACCCCAAACAAACCCAAAGTTTGCATATGCAAAAGCAAAGTGAAAAATAACAAGGTTTATTCTCTATTTCCCATCAGCAGCGATGTCCGGCCACTTCCTGAGAAGCAGGGCTTCAGCACACGTAATGGTTTCTTAGCAGGCAGCCATTGGAAAAAGCTAATGCTCCCCTTTCTGCTCCTTTCTTCGGCTTTTATATCTGAGCTGACTTCATATGGTATGGAATATCTCATTGGTTAGTTTGGGTCAGCTGGGCACTTGTGTCCTCTTCCAGAATCTTGCCTTCCACTAGAGAAGGAATGTTACAGTGCTGATACTGTGCCATCACTGCTCAGCAGTAGCCAAAACACTGCTGTGTTATCAACACTCTTGTAGCTACCAATGCAAAGCACAGCACTGTGAGGGCTGCTATGGGGAAATGAAATCCAGCTCAGCCAGACCAAATACAATCTCCACCCCTTATTCCATACCAGTTGCATCATACTCAGATCCCATATAATTTATATATATATATAATACATATTCTGACTATCTTCCATGCTTTCCCAGACAGATATTATTTTTTCCCATTTTATGGCCTTTTTCCAGCACTCTAGATCGTGAGTCCACTCCATCAGGCTGGGTACTCAGGACAGGAGAAGCAACACATTAGGCACTGATACCAGCCTGGCTTGGGTCATTGTTGCACTCTCCTTCCTCCTTGCAAAATTCATCCTGCTACTTTACTTTCTGCAACATACAACTGGGGATACAGATTATTTTTCCCCCAAGGTTAAATCTCCTTGAGGCATGCACCGGGTCTCCCCATCCTCCCACATTACCCCCCCAGGTACACCCTGTCCCTGAGCAAAGACAATCCCATGGATGGGTTTCCCTTTCCCCATGGGAGGAGAAATCCACACTGACTTCACTGGCCACTTCCCCATGTGTAGTACAGGGACCTTATCTTCTCCCACAGTATGTAGGGGCTTTGCTTGGGCAGGTCCAAGGTGGTTGGCAGATCCCCTAGTGTTGACCAGCCAAGTGGCTTCAGCTAAATTTGCCTCTCAGTGCTTCCATGTCTCATTACCTAATGCTCCTAACAGTTTTCAACAGTCTAATATACCTCTTAAGTTTTTCAGACACTTGTGGATGATAAGGGATGTGACAGATCCCATCGATGCCATGTTTTTTTGCCCAAGAGCTTATAAGATTATTCCAAAAGTGAGTCCCATCATGTGATTCAATTCTCTCTGGGGTCCCATGTTGCCACAGAATGTGCCTCTCAAGGATGGTGTTCCAAGCAGCGGTCTGGTTTACAGGATACATTTCCAGCCAGCCAGTCGTTGCCTCCACCCTGGTGAGTATGTAGCTCTTGCCTTGGCTTGTTTGTGGCATGTTATGGATTTAAAAATTTTGGAATTTTTCTTTCATCTACCAAC
>VXBX01007916.1:88646-145280 GCA_013400415.1 Scytalopus superciliaris | reverse complement strand
CCGGCCCGCCCCGCAGAGCCGCCCCCCGGGCGGGGCCGGGGCGGAGCGGGACGCCGCGCTGTCGGCCCCAGCCGCCTCATCCTCCCGGCCACGTGTCGGGTGTGCGGCTGCGGCTGCTTCCTCTTTCCGAGTGCGGAGCCAGCAGTTCCCGCGGGCAGAGCCCGGCGCGGGCAGCCGCGCTGTGCCCCGCACCCCCGGGAGCGCAGGCCGGGGGGCGCCCCGAGGCTGTGCTCCTGTTCCCCGGCATCGTGTCTGCCTCGGGCTTGTGCCGGCCTGGGCTCGGCGCTGTGCTTGCTTAAAACGCTCTCCTGGTGTGTTAAATGTCTCTCCGATCTGTGTGTGCCACGGGGAGCGCAGTTCGTGGCAGTTACCTGAGGAAGTGGCTTTCCTCTTACCCTGCATCCTTTATGTCTGAAGGATTTTACTCCTTTCTTTCTTTTACAGTGATATAACTTGCCTTAAAGTGGCTGCTTTTGCTCCATGTGGTTCCTGTCCTTCACTCTGTTCTTAATTAAACACTGTATAAAGGCAGCAGTGCTTGAAGCTGAAGAGAGTCAGCCAGTTCCTAGACATGCGCCTCTGGTGTTCCTACTTTTTTTAAGGAATACTGATTTTTTGGAAAGTTGGTGAAAAGCTTAGGTAGAAGAAGTGCGGCTGAACAACAGGCAGACTCTAACCTTATAAAAATCTTTTAATTAGCCAGTATTCCACTGCAGGTTTGTTTGTTTTCTTTTTTCATCACATCATTGCTACTCTATGGAACAGGATTTAACTGAGCACACCGAGATACCAAAAAAAGACAAAGGTGATCTAGGAAATCTGCTTTACATTCCTCTAAATAACTTTCTTGTACCCACACATTTTTATTTTCTTTTTCTCCCCCAAAAGCATATGTCATATATACTTGTTCAGCTAGGAAGAAAATAGAAATTGTCAACAGAATGTAGTTGGAAGACTTAAACCTCTTGGGAGTTTTCAGATTAAATGAAATAGTTTCTTTAGAAGACTTTAGAATTAGGCTTGATTTTTCCATTATGTGGCTTTGTAACTGAATCCATGTGCATTTTGTAAAAATTGTAACCTTTTTAGCTACCATGTTTGTGAGATTTCCAGGAATCTTCCATTTCACTTTTAAAATTAGTGATTCTTCTGTTTAACTTGTATGTTGTTACCAAAATAAATTTTCTGTTGAAAGTGGTAATAAATAACTATACATATGGTATAGTAGTGGATGGTATCCAGATCCATGAGAATAATATTTTAATCATGATGAACAACCATTTTGAGATTAAAATCGTTTCATAGTCACAGTTGGAATTTTGTGTTGATAACTTTATAAGCTGACCAGTGTGCCACAGGTTTCAGATATGTCTGGAAATCTGTATCCGTATGTTTGTTGTTTAGTTGGTTTGTTGATTCTTGAGACCTGAGAAATTCATATGGCAGTTGAAGTAAAAAATTCCAGACTCAATATGGTGGGGAATGATTGTTACAGACTACACTAGATAGACTCTTAACAAGTCCCACAGTAGCCTCTAATGTTCCAGAATAACCCGAGTGGTTAAAATAAAGGAAGTTATTTTTTGAAGGCACAATTTTCTATATTAGTTTATACATTTAGTTTGTTGATGTGGCACAGACAGGAGATAGTAAGTCATTGGTTCATCAGGCCTTACTGCTGGATTTCATGGGAATGGTCTGTTGGGGAGTCAATTCTAATGTCCCTGCTTTGAGCAAGTATGTGCAAAGCTGCCTTTACAGTAGTTGTATTTTCTATTCTTTTTTTGCAATCATTTGTTCATGCTGTAATAAATATTATTGTCAATTGTTCTCTTATATACTCAGTGCATACTTGTGTGCTTTAAAGATCCACATCTGAGAATCTTGTTTCTTGTATAAATTTGATTTTCCATTAGACTAGAAGAAACTCCTCTGTTCCATACTAAACTTACTTACTCTTAACCCAAATGTAAAAACTTTTAGAAGAATTTGTTTCTGACAATATTCATGTTTGGAGTTGAGTGCTGTTATTCTTAGGCTGTTTATTGAATGTTATATAAATACTTCACATTATATGTTATGGTTAAAACTGAGTACTCCATAACATTCCATAAGAGCAGCTAGTAGCAGTTTGTAAAGGACACTTAAAATCAGCTTATAAAATTAACTTATTTCATATGCATTGAACCTTCAGGCTGAAAGAACTTTCAGTTGAAAGAAGCTAAGTATGTTATGTTGCTCTTATAAGTGATTTCCAAAATTGATTTAATTTAGTACTTTCCTTTATTTACAATATATGTTAATGAATATTAGTTTATTTGAAGATGGAGAAACATGAGTACAAACAAATACTGTAACTTTTGTGTTAAAAGAACTGGTACTCTGTCAATCACCTGTGTGATAGTACTTGGAATGTTTTGTATTACATCTAAAGTTTAAGTGCTCTGAAAACTGATTTGTAACAACTACTGATTTTTTTTTTCTAACTGTAGTTCTTTTTCTTGATGCTTGTGCGTATAAAATGGAATCCTGAATAAGTTGTCAGAGTTGAGAGGTGTCTGATTACTCTCCATCCTAAAGCAGTTAATTTGATTGCTGAAACTTTGATCTACAGTTGTATTTTCTTCCAGTTTTGCTTTATGTTTGAAGAGTGAAATATTTTGTTTGTAAATAAAAGATTATCCATGAGGATGAAATTTATGTACTTGAGACACAAAATTAATTTGTAAGAATAAATAATATGGATTTCTTTCCAGTTACAACCAACATATGAACTGAGCGTTTGTACGAGATAGATCCCAGTGACGGGATACAGTTAGATTAAATTAAAAGAAGAATCAGTTCCACATTAAATTGATTCTTTTTCCCCAGGAATAATTCTATGATAGATTATATTGCTAAGTGTTGTGGTTTAAACTTTTTTATTTGGTTCATGAGCTGAAAACTCATTATGCTGATATGTTTTTTTTCTGCTTCTGGGAACTTCTCTGTATGTTATAACTCTGAGAAGATTACTAAAGTGGATTTTTATTGTTGTTTTTCTTTATTGTGGTATACTGGAAAAAAATCTGCATAATTCATAGTGATGGGAGCTATTACATGAAAATTGTAATTGCTTTAATTCAAATTAAGGCAGAGGAAAATGGTACAAAATGGAGTTGAAGCTAACAAAATCTGCTGCTTTGTATTTGAAACAAGCAAAACATCTAGGCATCAGGACAAAATGACTGACTTAAAATCAAGAGAACACCACAGCATACACATGTAGTTGCTGAAATTCCTGATTAGGTTTGGATTTGTTACTTCAATGACACAGCAGTCATTTCCATGACCTGTGATATTTGCAAATTTGCAAGAGTGTTGTTCTTTACTGTGTGTATGCCAGGAGTTACAGGGAGAGTAATATGATGGAGGAGGAATAGGTTGTGAAAAACCTCTGTGTAGAGTATAAACACATTAATGGAGTAGAGACATGTTAGCACTATGGTGGAATAACTCCAGGATGGAGTTGTCTTTATTGAAGAATTAATGAGAGCTCCTGCTGGAACTGGATAGTATTTTTAAATGAAGACTTAAATGCACTGATTATTTTAACTGAAGACTTATATGGGCTAGTCTGTTTTGATTCTTCTGTGGCCATCATATCTGTGTGCATCAGCCTGTACTTGGGTAAATTTATGTGATTTAAATCAGCCTACTAAAAAGTCTGCATACTTGTACACTTACAGTAATCCCTGTAATGAGGAAGTTACTGAAATATACAACTGAAGTGGGAAATGATTCAGGCTGCACAGTAGTAGTTAGCTCAGGCCTTGTGTCATGAAGGATTGTGGAAAGGATACATGTTAAAAAGATCACACAAATGCTGATCCTGTTCATCATGGTTGTTAGACCAGGTATAACCTTGTCTTCAAATTAGACCAGTCTTAAACCAAAAGTTTTTGTGCTCAGTTTTATGTTTCATAACATGCAATAAAATTGGGCTCATTCATGTGTTGTGGTATTTTCTATTATTAAATGTTTTCAAAATGCATATGCCTAAATTCTAGTGTGATGCTATTGATTTATAGAAAAATGCATATTGTGTTTGACAGTTGGTTATTTCAATGGATTATGGAACTATATATAGTATAGTTACTGATTTCTGAACAAGATCAGATAGGTCATTTCAAACTAAGATAGCAGTCTTGGCAGGGTAGGTGTTTTGCATATAGGCTGTAATTCTCTCCGTCCTGTTCCCTCACATGCCTTTTTGTAGAAGCACATCAGGAGCCATTCTGTTTCCTTTGTGGATGACTGCTAATACCTTGTTTTTACAGCTATTTTTCCTATCATACTTCTGTGGGTAATTTTTAAGTACCTAGGTTTGCAAATATATTGTAACCTGGGGCTTTCTGAATTACTTGATGATTTTCTGCAGGCTGTTTGATAAACAGTGTCTTCTAATGTGCAGGCAAGTGCAAGAAAAAATAAACATTTTATACATAGAGAGCTATCTAAATAGCATCTCTGCTCCATATGTTGTAGTACCCACAAGAGGCTCATTATAATCCCTGGACCTTTTGTGCACCAAATACTTCAGTCCGGATAATGCTGTGCTCCATCTGCCTTAATCTCTGAGCTGCACAATGTGAAATTCTTAATGCTTTGACCTGCTATATGCTAGCATTTTTGAGCTTGGATTTTTCTTGTGCATGGTGCCATTTCAAACAAGTTTTCAAGGTTGTTGCTTTGAAGGTTGTCAGTTCTACTGAATTACTCTGGGATATTTTTGGTGGTTTGTTTGTTTGGGTTTTTTTCCCCTTAAACCAAGTGTAACTTAGAAATGTTGAAAGGTGTAGGCATCTCTAGAATTTTTGTTTGTTTGTTTGTTTTGTTTTGTTTCATCTTTTAAGTGTTGTGATTTGTTGATCTTATTCAGGGTCACTGACTGGGCAGAGATCTGGACATATGTGTTGGTGAATTTATTTTTTTCAGCAAACAATACTTTCCTTACTTCACTGACAGGCATTTACATCGGATTGGCACTGTATTTCAGAATTTCAATCCAGGACCATGATGTTCTTAAAATCTGCAGATGTTTTAGAAATCTCTAAGAGCAGAGTATTATTTCCAGGAGTGATAGTTATCTAATGTTTTCTTTATTTATAAACAAATACTGCAACCAGAACTTTTTTCTCTTTCTATTTTAAGGATCTTTTTTGTGTCTATCACTCTAAATTCATTCTTGTGACTGAATTAAATGCTTATAATTACTTTTCCCCCCTTCTTTTCTCCTATGACCACCAAAGTATAAGAAAAGACAACACTACATATTTTAATCAAACAGTTGAGGATTGTCCATTCATATGTACAGTTACTGGTAGAAGATAATGCTGCAACCTGTCTTTCTGCTACTTAAGTTCCAGCTCTTTCCCTGTGGCAGTGCAAGACAGCTTGAAGCACCTCATACTTAAAGAATGGTGGCTAACCTTCCCTTTACTGGCAGTTGGATGGTGAACTATTGTGTCAGTAGTTGCTTGGCAACTCCGCATGTGCACATACTTATCCAAGAGTAAATGCTTGTCTGTGCTTTTTGGAGGGGAAAGCTTATGAAATAGACCTGGCAAAAATATGCACACTGTCCTGTGAGATACTGGCATGTAGTAACTTACCTTTGTGTCAAAAATGTTTTATAAGAAAGGACTTAAGTTTAAAGACAGACTGTTTTCAAATAGTTCTTCTCAAATTGTTTAAAATGTGTGTTCATATGTTTGCTGTCTTTTGAGAAGAAAGACTTCTACAGGCCAGTTCAGCTTCTGTCCTGGAGAAAAGCTGTCCTTTGCTGTGGGAAGTGGGGCAACAGGAAAAGTTCAGAATGTAGCATGTGACTGCAGATGAAGGATTCATCATCGTGGTGTAGATGGAAGATGAAATCAGTGGTTGATCAGTTGCCTAGGGGAGGGAGGAGAAAATAAATAAATAAATAAATACATTCAGGACAAGTAGGGAAGTCCTTCCGCACATCATCAGTTTTTGGCTTTGGTGGCTTTGCAACTTGATTGCTTTTAGGGATGCTGTTGGTGCTTTTCCGGTTATGTTATTTCATGCTGTCCATGTGATGCTGCATGTCCAAACCCACAAAAGTAGGACTTTAATTCCCAGCTTTGTTCGTAGCCACTTAATATTGCTGGAGTTGCTTGTCCAAGTGATGTACTGAGAATGTAGCATTTTGTCTTAACAGTTTTAACCTGGCTGCTAGAGTCTGTGTCGCTATTAATTAGCTGGCACTTCTAGGAGCATATGGTTAGTCTCCTGTGGATTGTCTGATCAATTACTTCTCTTCAGATACTAGATGTTTCTGTAGATACCAGCATGGGGCTTTTGCAAGAAGTCTGTAACAGGATCTGTTGATGGATCTAGTAGAATGGATGGGGTGAATATTCATGTTTCACTGTTAATGAAAAATAGGTTTGATTCTGAGGAATTTAAAGAGAAGTAAAATCATCTGATTTCCTAAAGTTTTTTGGTTTGTTTTTTTTTTTTTTAATTTCCAAGTCAGGCATATTGTGACACATCTGTCAGGGAGTGTCTTTCAGCTTTCAGTCAAGGAGTGACTGTAGAGAACATGGTGGATATGTTTGTGGCTAAGATCTGAAACTGGTGTTGAGTGAAGGAGGCCTGAGATACGGCAGACCTCACAGCAGAGGAATAGAGTTCCAGCTAGAAAACTGAAGAAACAAAGTTCAAAGTCAAAGTCAGTAGGCTGAGAGAAGGGTGTTAAGGTGTAGTTTGTTTAAAGGTAGACAAAAATCTGATTTTTACAGATTCTGTTTTCATGTGGCATATTCCTAAAAGTAAATCTGTGCTGATTGAGGCAGTAGTCTCTTTTGGTGGATTGATTCTAATAACAAGCTCTTAAAGAAAGTAAATAATTTTAGCATTTTTCTTGAATTGATGAGATTTTTGTTCTGTTTCATAACTTACTTCAAATTATTTGTAAAAGCTGTTGATGCAAATTGAAGATGTTTTCATGAAATGTTCAGAAAGAAAATAGAACTGAATTACAAGCATTAAGGGCATTTAGACATGCAAAATTGAACTTAGAAGCAAGTTATAGATGATGAAATTTCTACTTAAAAAAATTAAAACTGTGAGGGTGAATGTCAGAAGTAATAGTGTCTTCCTGTCTTAGAAGGCAGATCTTGTAATTGCAAAGCTATTAATATCTCTGAAGAATTTTAGTGAAGAATACGCTGATGACTTACTTTGTAGAACTGTGTTTCCCCTCAAGTGTAATTCTTTATGAAATTAAGAAGCTGTATCTGTGACAGAAATAGTACTTTCAGTAGTGTTTCATCAGAGTGATTTGAGTTTATATTCTGCATACAAATAGTTAATCACTTCCATCTTTCTGAAAATGCAACAAAAAATGACTATATTGTGAAATTCTAAATATTCTGTTTTAAGAGGATTGAATGAAACTGCATATATTTGTTTTCCATTGATTGAAATTTAATTGAAAAATAATCCTTTGTTCTTGAATACAAACACACTGAAAGAGTCAAATTGAGGCTCAGTCTGTTTTCTCCTTTTGTCTGTTGGAATTAGGAGTGGCAGAGGGAGCAGGGACTTCACAAACGGATCTTGTAGGAGGGAGCTACCAGGGATTCATTAGGTGGAAGCAGTTTAAAAGGGAGTTGCCAATAGGTGAAGGGCAACATTTCTTATAATGGAACTGCAGTTATGTAAAGTAGTCTTGTACCTTTGCAACAGGACCTGGATATTCAGCTTGTTTTTGAGAGGTATAACTAATACAATCCACAACTTTTGTTTCAGTATACTTTGTAAGTATTTTGCAAGCATGTTCCGTGGTTCAGGGCTGAATAAATAGATGGGAGATAGACTAATACATGGTGAGTTGGAGTGGAATCATCCCACGTGTCATTACTTAGCTGCCCAGTCTGCCAGTATGCTTTTAACTTCGTGATGAAGTCATGAACAAGGAGTCATTGTGTTACAGTTTGTCCCTATGACATATGTGACAATTTGAATTGATTTTACCTGTTTGCAGTTACCACAAGTGTGGAAGTGATGCATTTGTGCATTCTTATGTGAAAGTACTAATAAAGAAAAGCTAGTGTGTTGCAAATAGCCTTTCTTTACTTAACACAATCTGCCTTTGGGTGTCAGAAATTAATAATTACCAGTGTATGGACAGAAAATTATTTACAGGTTTTTTTTCTAAGATGCATAATGAGATTTCATCTGGTTATATCTGGCACAGGATCACAAGAAATGTTCAAATTAGCTAAAGGGTAAATGTCAAGTATCAAGCTGTTCCGTAGAATAGACATTTAATTTCTGAAGATTTCTGAAGATTTTTGGTTCCCACCAAGCCCCTTCTCATGTGCACACTTTTTTTTTTTTTTTTTCACTATGGATATTGTGAGGCCCTAACAGATAATAAATTTATTCTTAATTGTACTTGTTTAATTGCTGCATCTTAACATTATCTCAAATTTGTTTGTTTGTTTTTTTCCCTTCATGTTTTTCAGATTATGGCACAGGCTCAGGGTTTGGGGAAGAGATATGTTAGAGCCTTTTTTAAAGGTTTCTGTGTTGCCGTTCCTGTAACTGTGACTTTCCTGGATAGAGTTGCCTGCGTGGCAAGAGTGGAAGGAGCATCAATGCAGGTATTGCTGGAAATATCTTTTTTCTGTCAAGAAATTAAAAAGCAACTCTCCACTGACAATAGCAAGGTGAAAAAAAAATATATTTTCCTCAATTGTTATGAAATGACAACATTGTAGTGTGGAATAATTTAATTTCTACTTTGCTAAACAAATACTTTGTGATTTGAAAGAAGCACAATGGTGAATGATGTTAAAGAAAACCTTTTGAGAAGAAAAGTTCCCAAAATTCTGTCTCAGTAAAAGGAAAATATATGGAGAAATAGTGATAAAGATATATTTGTTTGATACCTTCCTAAACATTTAGAAATATGTGGGGCTTGGAATTGAACTGATGACTCTCAAAGAGGCTTTATTAATTTTTAGTAGCTGCATTGTAGTAACTGTAAGGCAAACCCATTTCTTTCTATACTTACTCTTACTAATGAATATGTATGGCACCACTGCAGTGAAGAATACTGAAAGTGGCATGAACTTAATATTAATACCTATGCTTATGAGGGCATAGGTATCAGTTCAGAGTTTTTACTTTCGTTATACTGAATGTTTTTACAGTGTAAGCAAATAAAAATAAATAGCCTGTGTAACATTTAGACAATAAATACTGATGATACTGAGTATCTACTTTTCCTCTGGTTTTGGGACATGAAAAAGATATGTTTTAATGTAGTTATCCAATTGCTGTATTGTTACTTTGCATTTTAAGTGATATGCAGTGCACATTGCTGCTGTGCATCACCATCAGTAACCGTAATGTATTTTGTTCCAATGATATAACATTCCAATTAGCAGAGGCTAAGAATTTGAATCTTAGAAGTCAAGCTCTCTTTTCTGGTTATCTGGGTAAGCTCAGAACCTTGAAGAGAGTTTTCATAGCAATCAAGACCAGCTGCTGGAGTTTGAGTTGTGCAGCATTTACACAGACAAAACTTGGACTAGATTCTGGACTGGGCTGATTTGTGTTTAATGCTATAAAAAGCATGTGGGGATCTAGAGCCACATGGAACATTCAAAATGCAGATGCATATTGGATTTTCTGGTTTTGTGTTTTTGTTTGCTTGGTTTTTGTTGTTTTTTGCTACTGATGAGCATGACCTAAGCATTTAAAATTTGAAGTGTTCTTTTAGCATGACACATTGCCTTTCATTGTTTGCTCTTTTCTGTCTCTGATCTAGTGTTCTGTTTAACATCCATTCTTGCTTGATAGTTTTATCTCAGCAGCTGGAAAGAAATTTTTTAGATTTTCTCTCTCCACCAGCTGTTGAGCCCCTCTGGTCAATACCTCAGTTATATGTTTTCTTGAAAGTCAAAGTCCCAGCTGTTTGGCAGTGCTCTGGTATTGTTCTGGAGTGTTGCTCCTCTAGTCACTTGAAGGGCATATCGTTAACTGTGGTTTATCCATGGAAGAGTTGAAAAACCCTGCAGTTATTTGCTCAGATTTATTCAACCTGACAAAGAAGGATATGCTCTCTTTGTAGTGGCAAGGCAAAGCAATATATATTCACTGGATGATTAAAATAGAACTTGTCCCTTGCCGTGTCTGTTGACTAAACATTCCCTCTGTTGATTGAACTATGGCTAGCTTGAAAGCTGACATTTGTAATTTGACAGACATCTCAGTGTCAGTTCTTTGGTTTTATTCTGAATTGTAGCACTAAAAGAGAAGTTTAAAACAAACTTCTATGTATATGGATATTTTCCAGATTAAAAATAAAGAAAAAAAAGAAAAAAAAGAAAATTCTTATTGCTTTTAATAAGGTACTAATTTCCTTGCCAAGATTTATTAGCCATTTAAGTGAGTCTGACAGGGACATAATTATAAGGAATATATCCCTCTCTTGCAGAGTAGCTTGAAGGAGTACTGGTCATCATGTTGCAATTCTGTCTGCTTAATTTATTCTTTGATCTATGCTGAACGTATCTGAAAGCTATGGGTATGAGGGAGGGTAAAGTTAAGTCAATTTGTAGTCGTATATCCTTCAATCACATGCTTCCAATGATACCTTATTGTCTCAATTTGAAGATATCATTATAAAATTTCCAAGGATTTGTTTGTAATAGACCTCTAAAATGTCTAGCTGGCTTTGTGTACTTATTATTGTGGCTCCTGCTGAGCCTGAAATTAAAAGTTTTGTCAAGAAACAAGAAATAAATTTCCCTGTGTCACATATGCTCTCCTACTCTTGTTCTCTCTCTCTTGGATGCTCTCTCTCCCTGCTCAATTTCTTTTTGTTTTGAACCAGCCTTACTGCTGCTTCATAGTTACTGACAATGGTAACACTTTCTGACACCCTGGCAAGCATGCTGAATAAAGTTTCTAATGAAAACACAAATTTTCTGATTTATTCCCAATCAGTTAAGACAGACTTCATGCATGTCATTGTCTCAAGCTGATTTTGTGTTTCTACAGTACTTTCAGCCACCTGTCATAATTCTTTCACTTGTGCTGACTTCAGTGTCTATGTGTATTAACTCTAACCTATAGGGAATAACAGTGAACCATTGCCATTTATAATGTTAACAATTTTTAACATTTTTTAATTGTTTCATTACTTTATTTTTTATTTCCATAATTACTTGGGTTTTTTAATCCTCACATGAGGTGGGTTTATTGCTTATGATTTTACAAATAGATGTGCTCATCTAGCATTCTGTTAATAATGGGTTTCAAGTGAGTTGTAATCTGGTTGCAACATTGAATGTAAGTGACAAAAATAACTGGTAATAAGATTTCTTAATTGCTTGTCCTGGATCTTTTGTGTGACTCTTCTTGTAGTGCTGGCTGTATACTTTAAAATGATTGTTGTTATATGGGCATCTTGATATTGATTTATGTTGTTTTTTATTGAGTTTCATTGCTTGCCTGGTATTACAAACTCTTCATACATAGTGATGTGCAAAAGACAACCCTCTGTGGATATATAAAGTTGTAAATTCATTAAATCAGATGGACTGTTTTCAAGTGAAAGAGATGGAATCTGACAGCATACGTGCAGCTTTATGCGGAAGTTCTGTTGCAAACAGTTCAATACCAAGGATTATAGCAAGAAGCCTGACCAGCAATCTCTGATGAAGCACATTTGTTTCTGCAGCAAACATTATTGAATATTCTATTCCATTATGCATAATAGCAGTTGTAATTATTCTGAGGCAGTTTCTCCTAACTTTATTATTAGGATTACTGTACCTAAGCCTGTAAGCTCATATGAATATTCTTTGTGTTCCCCAAGCTACAAGCAAAGAGGTTGTGACCATCACTAGCAACATAACTACTGAGTTAATCGTTATTTATAGTAAAAGGGCATGTTTTCACCCTCCTGCTTATGGAACCTCATGTCCTGTGAGGCTTCATCACATGACAGGGGATCTCGATTTGCATGCTTTTAACCTTAGATTAGTAAGTGATTGGAAAAAGTGAATGTTTTGTGGCTTCTGCATCACAGTTTAAATTAAGATCTGTGTGGCTCATTTGTAGAAGGCTGTTATGCCAAGAACGTGAGCAAAGATGTTACAGTGCTTCAAGCTAGAAGAAGGAAGAAGTCCCTGTACTATTTTGTTTCTTACAAAGAGCCCTTGTGAGCCTATTTGTTGACTTCTTTTTCAGAAACTGTATTTTGGTTTTGCTAGACCTGAAACCTTACTATTAGTAAAAATGTAAAGGGAAATAAGTTCTATTACTTCCATACTTTTTGTTGTAGAATCATAATTTGTGTTATTTACAATAGAGAAAGGCCTGCTGAAGGATTTAGATTTTCTTTTTTCTTTTTTAACAGATAACAGTAATTGCTGATGTAAAATTAAAGTCCTCTAGTTTTCCTTACATTTCTTCTGACAAAATTGTATTTTTGTCTGTGCATTTTTCAGGTTGTTTTGCCAGAAAGAAAAAAACTCAACACTGTCATATTTTTCTGAAACATAATTCTAATGTATAATGAGTTGGATATCCACTCCATATGTCAAAACCATGTTAGCTATTGTTAAAAATGCATTTAGAGTGCTGTAAGTTAAAAACATTATGCAATATCTAAATTTATTTCAATTCTGAAGCATTTCCTTTGTTTAATACAGAAAACAGTACAAGTCAACTGAGATAATGCAGCTAGGGCACTACTGTAACTACCTGGTGTATTTCTGTGTAAGATATAGATGGTGTAGATTTACTTATAGGAAGAGTATGTGAACACTCATGTAGATCTTTTCTAAGTATCAGCTGTGAAATACATCATCTTTTGGAGCAATGCTTTTAAAATTTGAATTTGTTTCACGCTGTTGGCCCTTGAAGATAGATACTTTTGAATACTGAAGAGTTTACTTTGTGAGAATATGCTATATGTATGATTCCTGCTATGTAAGATTGGCCTCTGCCTTATACTTGCTACTGTTGTTAGCTTCTGGCCCTTATGTGCCTGTATTTGGCAAAATGAGTATGACACTGAATTGTTCATGAACTTGTATTTAAGTCCTTTGTATGTAAATATATGATCTTTTGGTGGAAAATGCTATGAAGATGGTAAATAATTTTGGAAATTCTGATTAAAAATTAATAATCAAATATCTGCTAGTTAGTTTCTGGTTTTTATTTATTTGGTTCTTGCAGTGCTTAGTAAGTCAAATAATGATCAATGATAATATGTTTATAGCTTAGACTTGGACTGTATCTGTATAGATGTTAAGGTGATCTGCTTTGATCTGCAGACTTACTTGTCTAGAAACTTGCCCATAGTCCACAGCTCAAAATGTAACTAGCTTTTTTCCTGTTGAACTCAACATACTGTGTCACACCCCCGCTCCTCCCCCTGACACATTTATTCTTCTGATGTATCACATTTCTTACTGTTCGTGTGAATTACACCTGCTGAGGATCCTCTTGCACCTTGAAAAGTCATTTTTTCACAAGTCTGATTTCAAATAGATCTTATTCAACCAATCTGGTTAGCAAAGAAAAGATGAGGAAACTGTAGTAAAGAGAAATTTGTGCTTCCAATTGCTTTTGAAGTTAAAAATAAATACTACGTAGCCATCCATATTTGAGAGTAAAAATACTATCAGTCTGGGGAGGGGAGTAAGAACAGTGAAAGCCTAGTGGTTCATGTGAAGGTCCAAGTTAGATTGTAAGGTGAGCACCAAAACCCTTTCNCCAAAAAAAAAAAAAAAAAAAAAAAAAAAAAAAAAAAAAGTTAATGTTACAGCTGTCCTACTGACAAATGAGGGGCTGCCTAATCTCAATACTCTGCTTTATTCATATGGCACCTAATTCTAGATTCGAAATTAGAGGTCATCTGCTGTCCAACTTGGAGATACTGTATTGTACTTGAAGAGACTGAAAAAGCTTGCTGAGAAATAAGCTATGAGAAGACTTGAGCTTGCAATACTCTTAAATACTTTTTATCTATTAAAAGGAGTATTTGCATTGAAATGAGACCTGCAAAACTAAATTAAGACAATACTGTGATTAGGTTATTTCCTTTCTCTGCCATATCCTATGGGTTATCTCAGAGACAGCATTGACCAGTGTCACAGGAGAGTGGAAGGCTATTTAGTTATTGAAAACCCTTGCTGTTGAGTCATGAGGTGCAGAAAGGACTTTCCTTGCTTTCTAAATCCCTTCTCAGAGAGGAATCTAGGTCCAGCTGAATCCAGTCTTAGCCTCGGATTATGTCAATGGTTTGTATTTAAGGCATTACAGAGGTGTTATTGAACCACTTTGTCTTGAAGGTTTTAATGATTGGCAAAATGAGAATATTTGTATAAAATGAGTCATTTATTATTATAAATGGTCAGACAAAAGATCTTAATCAGAATTATTGACTACACAATATAAAAGCTAGTATGTAGTATAAGATAGGATAGTGCACTATATTGAAGCAATTATTGAAGCAAATATATTAAAGCTAGCAAAAAGAAATAATAGTAAGTAGAGATTGATGTAACTCACCCATACCAACACTTGTGGGGAGATCCCTTTCCCTCAGCCTCGAGAGTATCCTTGGAGGACATCCCCAGCCAAGGGAGGAATCTCCACACATACACCCCAAAAGGGTTATGGCAGAAGAACCTGACTGAATGAAAGGAGACTGGACTTTTATGGTATAAAGTGATTGACTGCTAGTCATAAATCTACAGGCCAGCTACCAGCTAATCTGTCACATCCAGCTTAAAAAAGCAGGATGTGTGTTTGGAGTTTGGTGAATCAGGCTGATTTTAGCATAATTCAACACCAAAACCAGCACCCTGGCGTCACTGGTAACTCCTCAGATAGCTTGCATGGTATCTTGCACTGTTTGCATTGTCTAATTGGATTTTAGGTCTTACTGGGGTATGCCCTCCTGCCACATCCCACAAAATAATTTTGTGTGGTTCTACATACTTCCTAATACTCTGTACTCATTAATTACTTGACTATTTTAATGCTGAGTTCAGTGACCAGTCTCATTTCCCTGTGTTGTTCTGTGAGAGTTCAAGCCTGTATATGGCCTGTTACGGAAGACCCACATTTACTGCCGGTATGTGGTGGAGGTGTAGGGTTTGTTTTTGCCCTTTGCAATGGATGCTAGAATTAGTATTACTACAAGTACATATTGAATTTTTAGTGCATTATGCTTATATAAGCAGTAAGATGCCAGCAAAAAATGTGTTGCTTTTTTTTCCCCTGGGAATTAGTGTTCTTGGCTCTCCTTTGATTTAACATTAAATGATAAGCACTAAAGGCAATCCCTTCTTTTCACCAGGCTTCCCATAAATATTTATTCTGTGTAATTTGATTTGTATGCAGTAGTGCACTGAAAGATGTTAACTACAGAAATTAATGATATTTAACATGTCATTTAATAAGGAAGTATATTTCCTGTAGTACAACAGATTCTTGGCCTCTTACGGTATGTGGGTAAGTTTTTACTGATTTTAATGGACTTCACCTGTTGATAGAATGAGAGTTAGGTGGAAGATTCATAACAGAAATGTAGATTAAAGATGTTTTTGGTTTCTTTTTCCCCCCTCTCTCAGCCTTCTTTGAATCCTGGGGGAAGACAAGCATCTGATGTAGTGCTCTTAAACCACTGGAGCATTCGAAATTATGATGTACAGCGTGGGGACATTGTATCATTGGTGTAAGTAATTTTGCATACATTTCAATATATGCTTTTGTAGATATAGAACCATCAGTATTTAATCTAGATTAATGAAAGTATATATATGAACAAGGAACATAAAATTTTAAATAATATATTATTGTTATCCCTATAATCCACTTTCAAGACTCAGATGTTCAAAGAATGCAGTACCAAGTTTTTACTAGAAAGGAATGCCATGCAAGATACAGCATATATGTATACCAAAACTGCCAAGAACAAAGAGTTGTGAGATAAAGAGAGAAAATAGTAAAAACATTGTGGCTTAATGGAGTATACTTTTTAAGTTGTTTGGCTGTGCATGCATATTTGTGAGAAAAATAGTCTTTCTTTATCAACTATTAATGAATTTTATTCCTGGAGAAATATGTCTACTGAATAAAATTTTAGATAAGATCACAAGAATTCAACCACCTCCACAAAGGACAGATGGAGCAAAAAACCCAATTTTACATTTACAGTGAGGAGGTCTTTGTATCAAGCCGAAAGGTGGCAGTGTTTCGCTGCTGAAAATATTCAAGACTGGCAGAGGACAGAAACTCCATTTCAGCCTTAATATAGTACAGAAATGGAATGTCAAAGTGTGCATAACCGACACAATGATATAATACATACTCATACTACATGCTTGGATAGTTTAAGCTTAAGGTTTTAGTTTTCTAATTGAAATGCATAATATGTACATTATACCAGAAATGTCTTTGGAAGCTATATTATCTGCCTTCCTTTTTGTCATATATCTCTTCTAATTGTCCTATTTTTTTGCCTATCTCTTCACTGTAGTGGTAATTTGTATGACAGTTTTTACAAGTGGCTCTTAAAACCAACCCTCTCATGTATTCTTCTTTTGTTAGACACTTAAAATTTACATTGTGATCTGTCTTATTGTCTGTAATGCAAAATTTTCTGTAAATGGTCTAGCTGCAAATACGAATTTACTCAGATTTGCAACACCTAATATTGCAAAAAGACTCCAATTTCAGGTCATTTAATGATTGCTTGTAACATTTGATTCTGCCTGTGTGTGCATCCCTCTGCCCAAGTCATGCTCTGGTGATTGTTTAGAACAGCCAATGTAACTGATTAGTAATTAATAGACTGAACAGAAAATGAGCATGTTGTCTGATCAGAAACAGAATGAATAGTTTCATTCTTATTATACTTCTTGAAAGTTTGTAGTTCCTTCTGAGACCTCTGCATTGACTGCTTTAACTTGGCTGTATATTTGAGCATGATAAACTGGTATTTTAGATGCTGTGGAGTTTTTTGTATGTTTGGAAAATTTTGCCTAATCTTGCAGGCAATTGTGAAGTTTTTGTACAACCACATGGAAGAAGTCACATTGTATTTATGCACTGTACTGAAGTTTTTCTTAGTCTTTGGGAAGTATATTGAATAATCAGATTAGAGAATTCAAAAAGGACTTTAAGATCAATACAAAGGAAGTTAAACAATGGAAACAGAATCTATTGAATAGTTTTGATATGAAAGTATTGAAGGATATTTTATATATCAGTAACAACTTTTACGTTAATGATATGGATTTGCTAGAAGCAGCTTTGGTCTGCTACCTTATTGTATTGTAAAGTTTTTAATTGTGTTGTAAAGGCTTGCAGGAAGTAGTATATGAATGTGATTTTGTACTCGTGAGTTTTTGTGACTTAATTTTGGTATGTGAGGCTTTGATTGTGTAAACAGATTAATACTTTTATCCTTTTCCTTTTGATTATTTACCTATGATTCCTATAACTCACTGGTGAATAGATAGTCTACGTATATCCATGAATTTTACCTGGTGGTCCTCAGAGGAATTGGGTGATTTAGGTAATGCATGAACAGGGAAGGCCAGTTTCTCATTAGCTGCTGCTTTTTCTGTTTTCGTCAGAAATCCAGTTGAGAAAGTGTTGGTGTGACTGAGGTGGGCAAATGGATATGTAAACCTTCTTTTGTATCCTTCTTGGCTGCTTTATATTTTTGCACTGTCTCCGCTCTGCCAAATCATAGTGGAAAATAATTAAGAGGTTATGGAAGGGCAGTCTTTTGCATAAAAAGAGCAGAAGTGAAATATTCCTTTAGGGCAGCTTAACCAGGGCCATCCAAACTCTTTGCTTTCTTCATACCATCAGAGATACTGTGTCATTCTGGATGACTGCTGTTCCTATCACAATTCTTAAAAGGGATTGTTGAGGTCCCAGGTGGCAAAGTCCAGTCTAAGGAGAGGGCCAGCAGCCAACACTTGGAAGAAAGAGAGTTAACCTTGGTGGTCCTGGATGCCTCAAGAGAGAATCAGTGAGCCTGTGGTTATGATTCTGATACTGCTTCCAAATGCAAAAGTTTTCCTCTCTTGTCCAATCTAGTTGTTGATAAACATATACATTTTTGTTATTTGCTGACTTTGTTTGCAAAGTCCCCAAGTACCTGATGGTGTTGTAGCTAAGGTACTAAATGAAGACTCTGTAATCCCTGTCTCTTTACCTGATGTAGATGAAACCATGCATCACCACCACAGCTGTGAAATTAGCCACTGTGTGTGCAAATGTGTGCATTTACCTGGTTTTGGACATAATGTTTAGAATGGCATTAGTCCTTAGAACTATAAAATTAGAGTCAGATAAAACCAATGGAGAGAATAAGTTGGTAGCAAAGAAGTATTTGTTTAATTACGGTTTAGCGTTTTACAAGTAGTTAAATCTTAACCTAAAGCTAAGAAGATTTCTTTTTCCTCTTAGCTTGAACTCATCCTTATTGATACCAGTATTAAAAGAGCTCAATGTTACTTGTAACTTTTGAACTCATAGTTTTAAGTTGATTCAAGGCTAGGGGAAATATTTATCATTCTTAACTTGATGACTTGCTTCAGTGCTTAATTTAGGTACTGCTGTATTACTGGGACTAAATAAATTAAAAATCAAAACAGGAATATTTTTTTAATATATTAAGTAATTACATGTTTCAGAACAACTAATGTTCACATCTCTTAAACAGATTTTAAAAAAAGTTATTTTCTTTGTTTGGGAAATGTGTTTTTCTTCAAAGAGAAAACAGTCAGGTGGGACATGAGGTCATCTTTCAAAGGCAAATGAATGCATGTTTTTCAATTACTTCTGTGTTGAAACAGGCATTGAGTTTTGTGAGAGGTCTGCTGAGGTAGATCTGAACAGTTATCTAGAACTTTATCAGATAAGAGTGCCAAGAGCATTGTAACTGTAGCAGTATGCATTGCATTGTGGGCTACACAGGTCATGCAATTCCATTGGAATATATGCTGCAGTGGCAGTTCCCAGTACTTATGGAGATAGTTCTATTGTGGATAAGTGGACATTTTTGCCAACTTACCTGTGCATAATTTGGTTTCTACTGTGTACAAATGCAGGCATTATTATAAAAAGATGCTGCCAAAAAGTGATTTCTAGGTCTAGAATTCATTTTGATTGTCTTTATGGAAAGCCTCATCTCCTGATTGTAAATTCACGTCCTCTTTTTATTCCAAAATTCCTTTCTTAATATAGAAAAAAGTTGGTGCAACATGTAGAAGATTGCAAAATCAACATGTGTATGTAGAATGGGTATTTTATTTATGTTACAAAATCTGAGTAAGCTTTTGAATTGAAGATACAACAGTATTCATTCAGACCTTTAACATGTTTCCTTAGATAAAGAGAAGTTTGGAAATTGTCTTGTTCCTTAATCGGTTAATAGGTTTTTCACAAGGAAGTTAACAATGACTGCAGTAGAGATAAGGCTGTTAGATTTTTGAATGATGAAATGTCAAGGTTGTAAATATTCAGAGATAAAATTTTTAACCTGGAGGTTTGAAATTAGAGGTTAATTTAGAGTTTGAGTTTTTTCTGTATTAGAGACAACACGTTCTTGAAGGTGTAACTGAGAGCAGGAACCTACTTGCTAGGTAGGTTCCAGGTGTCCCTCCATTTCTAATGTAGAATGTGTTTTTATATGTCAAATAAAAATAGCTATGCTAATTTAATGTGGGGGGAAAAAATGAGAACCAGTGCGGTTTGCTCTGTACATGCTGAATGGTAACATGCTTTTAAAGGTTTGAACTATAATAGGTAAATGAAAATGGGCAGTATGTTTAAAAACATGTTTTTAAAGGTCAGCTATAATAATAAAGAAATAACTACTGTATATTATGTCAGTTTCTTGTGAGTTCTTACATAGAAGTGTCATTGCTTTATGTACAAACCCAACTTTGTACACAGAAGATATATTGACATTAAAAAAAACCCCCAAAAACATACTTCTTATCTCCTATCCTTATTATCCTTATGAGGGATATTAAGTGGTTTATGTCACTGCTTCCTCTGACTGTAAGATTATGCTCACACTTATCAGTAAACTCCCTTACTTTGGGTAAACTGCTAAGCATTTTTGTGTAAGGCTATGTGTGTTTGATCTTTGAAAAATCCAGTGCAGATCAGCATTCTAGAGCAAGAATCAAAGTACTGCATGTGAGGTTGTTTCTGTAGCTGTGTTCATCACTAGCATCTGTTCAGAAACAAGAACTGGAAAAATAATGGTGAAGACGATTATATGTGATGGTGCAACAAGTTTCAGCCTATACATACAAATCTGAATAATCCCATTTTTGAAGGAATGTAGTCCTGTTTAGCTGATAAAAAAAAGAGTTCTCAAATGGTATGAACTGAATATATACTATTCTTAAAAGATCAATAATTGGAATTTCATTATTGAGATCAGCCTAGTAAAATAAATATCATTAAGAAGGTACTTACTGAAGGAATTGCCTTGAATTTGAATTAGTATTTTTAATTATGAAAAGACTGTCCACTAAATTCTGATAGATATAACATGAATGGGCAGTTAATGGTTCTTGCATTATTTTTAAGAAAGCTTCTTTGTGGGCAACCTTTTACGAATACCTCTGCTTGACCTTCTTAAGTCTTCCAATTTCTATTCTATTTTTGTTTGTACTTAGGTCTCTGTACCAAGTCATCTGTCTTCTGGCAGGTAGGACACTGCAAAGGAGGTTGTGCTGACACAGAAGCTAAATAATCACTTTAGTTTCTGTGCCTCAGTGACCTCAGAAAATCTTTTCCTATTCTTTTCTCTTAGCTGGGAAAAAAACTTCTCATGTCTTTTCCTGATAAAAATCAAATATGTAATTCTAGTTTTGTTATCTGTGTTACAATCTATTAGTGTAGATACATATTGTATATGTGTTAATACTGTTGGTGGAAGAAAGACTTGCATCTTCTATTTAGAAAGTAAATAAAATCCATTTTCTAAGGAAACTTTTCAGATACTGTACATGATCCTTGGTTTTATTATGAAGTTCTCAGGATGGGTTTAAATAGGCAATTATTGTAATACTGTGGAAGCTGAGCAGTTGTGTAGGAAAGAACTTGTTGCAGTTAAGGTTATGGTGATTTGGTTTAAAGTAGGAAGTTTACCAGATTTGATTGCAAGAATCACTGCTGGAAAGAGTCCGGCTAGACTCTTCAGGCTAAAAAGTAACACATATGGATGTTATAGCTAGTGGATTCTTTAGTGGTTGAAGTGCTATTTGGAGAATTAAACATAACTGTGTTTTATTTTGAAAAAGTTAATTATGTGGAAGTCAATCAGGTGGCCTGGGCCACTTGTGCAAGAGGTGTTGCTTGATTGGAAGATGACCATAATGTTGTAAGTAGTGCCAGGGAGTCCTGCATATTCTGGTTGGTGTTGATTTTATCAGTCTTTACTAATTTTATTTTATCTTTTACTAATTTTAGTAGTCTCTACTAATTAAATACCTTGCTGTTGAATTAAGAAACAAATTGTTGGTTGCTGAATATTTATTATAGTATCCATTAGAATACTACATTGCAAGTTTACTGAAACCCCTTCATTATTTACTGATTTAAGTTTGTTGGACAAAACCAGACATGAACCTCATACATTAAGATAATGTAGTCCAGAATGTGGTCAGTTGCTAATTAAATAATAAGAAGAAATTGTCATTCTATTACAGCAATGTATGTCAGATAAAATTATTAAATTGCATCAGGAACTTGCTAGGATATAAGTCAATCTAGAACCTTGCTATAAGATCAGTAATTTTGGCTCTAAAGGGAAATGTTGAGATTTAACAACAGACCATTATCTAAACAATTTTTTTAAAAATACTGGTTAGAATCCCATGAAGAAATTGGACATAAGGGTAGTCATCAGAAACTGTTTAAAATGTGAATTCCTATTAATTAATAACTAACAGTTTAATCTTAATGACTGCTTATAAGACAATTCCATCCATTCTTGCCTGAGGCATTGCTGTTACAGTGGCTGAAGGGTACAACTTCAAAAAACTATAAATCACTATTGCTATGTCTTTTGCTGGTAGCCGTGGGTTGGTTTTTTTGTTTGTTTGTTTTTCTGTTTTATTTTTGCTGTTGTTTGGATTTTTTCTTTTGTTTCCCTGCTGCATGTAGTCTCTGTGTTTCATTTACAATGCAGCACTGAGGGGCTTGACAAAAGCAATTAAAATCAGATGCACAATCTATGCTGTTTGGTTGAATATACTGCTGAGGTAAGTAGCATAAAATTTCAGTAAGACATATTCTAGCGAAAGGGGAAGGAAATTATGATCTCGCCCACATCAGTACCAGTTCAGTAGCATAAAGCTGTTCTATACAGGATAATCTACAGATCTGTACTCCTTTTTTAAAGTATGTTGTTTCTTGGCCCAGCTGTAGTTACACTGGAATAACTGCAAGTTATGGGTATGTTGCATCTCAGCTAGGTTAGAATATGAATAATAAAACCAGGTTAATTTCCAGTTTCATACAAATATATGTATGTCTGATTCTTTGGAAAGTGAGAAGGATGGGAGAAAAACTGGTTATGTTGTGATCTTTAAATTGTAAGCTGATCAGGTGTTAGCAGCTAATTAATACATAAGGAGAACCCATGTTCTGATGTAGGAGGAATGTTAACAGTAATTTTCAATCTCGAAACAAAATCAACTAATTTAATTTGATTTAATTATTTTTGCTTCACTTCTTAGTGATCAGGCATATGAAGAAGAGGAAAAAATCTATTCCAACAAATCAAATAACTCATCTATTCAACAGAAATTCAATGGAAATTGGAATGGCATAGTTTTTTCTACTGTTTGTGATGATGGGTGGTCATAGTATGTTGGAGGTCTTGTGTCTAAGTGGACGGCTACTTCGAATGTTGCAGAATTTGCAGCTATGATTTGATTGGCTGGAAAGTTGTCTTTGATCCTTTAGCTCTGTACCTTACAGTGATGGTTGACTGCCCTGTGAAGGTCATGTTGAACAAAAGGAGCTTGAAACCTGCCTTGGTTTAGAAAAATGTCACTTTTACCTTTTGAAATATTTATAATTTAGATGCTGGGAACATGCTTTGCTCTAGCAGAATCTGGTAATGGAAATGCCTGCTACAGTGTATGCGCAAGAAGGTAACAGTATATTTATCCTGAACTTTTTTTTCTTTAACCTTAAATTTGACAACTCTGATAGGAAAATATTTGATTTTTTTTTTTTTTCTCAGTACATTTCCAAATGCTGAGAAGTAATTACTGGTTATTTATGACTGGCATTGCTTGTAGGTACCTAGAACTAGGAAAGGTTTTACAAGTCAGTGAAATGGGCTACACAATTTCGTTGCTGGAAGTGGCAGGAAATATGATCGTTTCAGCAACTAATGTGGAATTCCAATTCTCATTCTCTATAGAGACACTTCCTTATGTAAGTACAGACCAAAAGTCTGTGATGCTGTAGGATAAAAAAAAAAAAATTATGGCTATTCATATGGTTGTTCTTGTACTTGAGATCAACTGTATTTTTTATTATGATAAATGTAGATGGACCATAATTTTTGAATGTATACTCAGTCTGCTGAACAGGTAGTTTGGTGCTTTAGAGGATTGTTAAACTGAAAATAAACTGAGAGTTTGTTGAAAGTAATTTCCTTCCCTTGAGGGTTAAGGACTTGAGGAAGCCAGTGTACCAACTATGATTCCCAAGGAAGATAACAAATCAAAGTACTTGAAGTTAGGTTCCACAAACTGATGAAACGCTGAGTGCTCAATTCAGGAAATAGTAGATTCAGTTTAAGATAAACTTCTCACTAGATTACGAATTTACCTTTCATATTGCTTTACTTGAATTGTGAGTGGTACACATTTTGAGTCTAAAGATGCTGTTATATCACTTTCTATTATGAAGTAGTCGTACTATACCTAGGAAGAGAGGGAGTAATGAAAAATCTCGTTTTGTTGAATAACTCTGGAGATCAGCTTATCCTTTCTTTTCCATATGAAACCATCATCTTTCAAAGAGGTCCTGTTCCTTGGCATCAAGGCTTTCATATTCCTATGCTAAGTTCTGCTACCTACAGTAATATGAAAGCTTTAACAGAGAAATATATGTAGGATGTTATAGTATGATTCAGCAGTGGTTGAAACCTAGAATGCAGTAATTTTTCTTAAGAAATGAATATATATATATATATATATATATTTAAGTCCTGTACAGAGGCAAGTAACTGATTGGTTCTGTTTATCGTAAAAGATATCTAAATACATAGCAGGTTTTTTTTGTGTGCAGTCTGGAAAACACTGAGGATGCATTTTATTTTACAGGATATTTTATACATTGTATTCATGGACAAATTATAGGTTAAATATTGCCACAGCTCACTTTGTATCTTTTAGTAGTAACTTTCCCTAAGCCAGTTTAATCAGTTGTATTATGAGCAACCATAAATATTAACTACAGAATGTTACTTCTAGGAATCTTTCAATGAACTACACATATGCTGACAAAGTGAATTTTGCTTACACATGAAAAATGTTTATTTCCCCTCTAATTGGTAAAGTTGGAAGAAAAACCACGGGTCTTGACCTGTGCTGAATATATAGTGGACATAAATATTTGTGCATGTAATAAGCAGTCTTGGCCTTGTTTTCTGTTTTTTCAGCCTGTTAGCAACGGCAAAAGCAAGGGAATGGCAAATTATCAGGTTTAAAATGATAATTAACCTTATCATCACTGTATTTTCTAGGGAAATTATATTAGGCTGTATTCATGAAAGTAACATTAGTGTTTTATGTGCAATCAGCTGTTCCTGGAAAGTGCAATTTAACAACATTTAGGTTTAAATACATGCGTATATATTTGTTTAACTGAAAGGGGACCTTAATGTTCTTGTCAGCTGTCTCTCTGTTGATTAGCTACAGAGAAATGAAGTCAAGTCCTTCTCAAAGGCGGAAGCAAAAGGACAAGGGACAATGGCAACAATTGCAGCAAGGGACATTCTGACTAGATATAGGGGGAGGAAAAGCACAGAATGAGAATGGCTCAGTCATCAGCCAGAGAGACTACGAAACCTTCATCCTTAATTTAAACTGGACTAGCAAAAACCCAAGCACCTTGCTCTGCCTTTCCTGTTGCATCTGTTTTGGCCAGCAGCTGAAGTAAATGACTCCCAGAGGTCCCTTCCAACCTGAATTATTGTTTGTCTACATCAAATGGAATTTCAGCAATGGAACTTTTAAGACATGAGACATAATAGCTGTACACTTTCAAGGTTAGAATTCAACATTACCAACTACTGTTTACAGTATGCGTTAAGGTGTTTTTAATTTCTTTTACAGCATGGAAGTGGAGTTTCTAAAGACCTCTTATTGTGTAGATGTGGTTGTGATATTTGTCATATAATTACTTGTAAAAGACCCAGTCATGCACTGGAAAACTGTTGTATTAATGGCTGAACATACATAGAATGGTAAGGTTGCATTAGGGTTTTATAACTAGATTGCAAATTCTCTAAAGGAGAAACAATGAGTAGATTCAGGCAGATGCATTTGGTGAAACAAGTGGGATGGGCATCTGTATGAAAGCAGACATCTGAAGATTGGGTTATGTTTCACATACTATAGTAAAGGGAAATGCTTTGCAAATGTATGTGGACAGTAGTTCCCAAGTGAGAAGAGGAACTTGATAAAGTACACAAGCAATTGCTTGCTCACTTGTTAAATTTTCAATTAAATCTGACCATAGTCATTCATAAATGACAGTGTCAACATTTTGACTGAAAATCAGAGAAAAATGTGTCAAGAATAAAGGATAAAAGAACCTAAAATGAAGGCAAAAAATTAACGTGATAGAAAACTGAAAGCAGAGCAAGGGATTACCTACAAATTTGTGTGTCATGTCTGTGATTTAATGACTTGATGTAGGAAGAATCGACATGAATCTTTTTCATTTATTTCATAAGTAGAACTTAAATTGATTTGAACTTGACCTGTGTCTTCTGCCAATATGGAGCAGAATAGTCGAGTCTCTTACTCTAATCACTCAACTCCAAGTTTCCTTGCTATTGTAGGTATGTTTCTTACAGCTGCCTTTGTGAAATGTAAAAAATAAGTATAAAAGCAGAAATTTGAACTAGAGAAAAAGGTAGAAGTAAAAAACTTTTAATGTTGTTCTCTTAAAACCATTATCCGCAGCAAAATGCTATTTAGGATTTCAGTAGTTAGTAGTGTATATCTTAAGGCAAAAAAGAGATACCTGGTGAGCATATTTCTTGTGTTATATGTTGTTTTATTTGTTTGCTTTAAGGGATAAATTAGTGGCATTCTCAGAACAATAACTTTGATGTTTCAAGAACTAGGGCAACTGTAATGACAGAAGTGTGGTCTGGCCATATAAAGGGAAGTATGTTGTCAGCAAGCAAAGGATAATAGCATCCTGTACACCCAGAAGGCCTGCTGTGATGTTCGCGTCTGCATAAGATCCCCTTCACCCTCAGAACAGTCTATTTTTAAACTGGTGCTGAGTTTGACCTTAGTAAAGAGATAACGTTGGAAGATTTTTAAATGCGCAATCATGCACAGTGTGTTCCTCAGTCCTATAGGACACTGGCAGTAGTATTTTTTCCACAGCAAATTTGTTTTAGTTTGCACTTTGCTTGAGTTCAAAGGCTTACTTGTTTCATATTAAAGGGCAACACTGGATTACAAATTATGTTCTGTATACTTAATTGATATAGCTTATCTGAATCCATGAAACAGAATCAGAGATTTAGATTCATTGTTCCATACGGCTGATGGTGAGATGGTTTCACATTTCTGATTAAAATAGGAATAGCTTCCATAGACTTTGTTGTTAACTACATTTTCCTCACTGTGAGCTATGATTTCTTTGTAAAACATGTGAACAATATAGATTGTTCCAGGTCAATATAACCACTGCTTCATAGGAACAGCATGCACACCTTTGATAATTGAAGAAGGCTGTTGGTATAGTTGACTTATGTTTATTGTAACATATTTAAAACACCCTGCAATGCCAGCAAACTGTAACAATAATAATCTTTCATGGGCCTCTTGTGACCTTCACGTTATCTCATGATATCTAGACATATGTTACCCACAGTGATGGGAAGGTGCAATGTTGGGGTAATTCTTTACTGGGAAAAATTTATGATGTTGTGTAAATATGGTAACTAACATTAAGTTAAACCTGATTTAGCAAAACAAAAGACCCTTGAATGTCTGAAACTTTTTCAGATGCTTCTTAGTTTTGATAATTGAAACAGCTGAGCATGTTCATGTAGAATATTTTCTCCTCTTTATTTCCCTTTTTGTCTATCCTTTTTTTTGGGAATTATCTTAGTGGTTACCTTTGAGAGAGTTTTAGGTAGCTGGCCTTCCAATTTTATTCTTCTCATTGGTTCTCATTTGTAATCCTGTGGCTATTTGTGGTGTTGAAGAGACTATAGAGTTTGTGAATGCATAAAGCAGGTTAGGGTTTATATAGGTATTTACAGCACATAATAGTTGATTTTGTGTTGTGTTACCTCTAAAGTTGTTCTCTCCCACTCTTCTAAAGTTTCCTGCTGTTTTTTCAGCTAATTCTGGTTTATACTTTTCTCCTGTAAAACACTTAACACGTTTCTTTGTGCGTATTTGTTATTATGTATGTTTTAATCAGCTTTTACCCATGGTTAATGAACAGGTATAACATAATACAGCTCTCTAGTACATATGTGAATGAATTGATACATTTGAAAATACTTAGAGCTTGCAAAGACTCTGACAGTTGTGTTTGGGATTTTAGTGGCAGAACTATATGCAAGGCAGCTCAGCAGGGTTTTCTAGTTCACAAGATTTGCTAATGCAGCAGCAGTTAACCGCCAAGGGAAATTTAAATTTGAAGGGACTCTTCATGTCCTGATTTGTAAAAGCCCTCCTGGGCTATTCTAGAAATTTCTGCTAGCAACTATATTTAGCTCTTCTGTGTGGCTTGTTTCAATTCTTGTGTGCAGCTGTATATCCTATTTGCTAAAGTTATTGAGGTATTACATCGCAGTGACAAGTACATTGTCTAGGTGGTAGCAGCAGGGCCAGCAAACCTGTGTCAGCTGCTGGTATTCAGAGAACATGAACAGAGCATTTGGTCTTATTAGCACAGAGCATTACTTCAGGCTAGAAATAATCAATCTTGGTATCTCCAATTTAGCACTTATACTCCTGCTTTAGGATATATTAATAGCAATATGCTGAGTAAAGATTTTACTATTTTACTGCTTGTCTCTCATACTTGCAGTTGACAGAGTGAACAAATAAAAAAACAATACTGCTTTTGTCATGAGCTTCATCTACATGAAGATAAAAGTTGTACAATATTTGAACACAACAGGTTAATGATTGCTGTATTCATATATTCCTGGCTGGTCTTCTGTGTATTTTTTAAGAATAAACTGATTTTGGAGATTGCTATGGAAGTTTGATCCAGGTACAAAAGGTGAACATAGACTCATATGAATAGCTGATATCAAAATGATCTTTAACTTAGGAAGCAAATTATCCACACTCAGAGTTTGTGAGCTGTAATATCAGAAATATCAAGGTATGTGAATTGGTGAGGTTATAATTTTTTTTAAAAGTATCTATGATATACAAATGGCAAATAAGAGGCTTGCATAATAATAATGATTATTATGCATGTGTAATATTTGTATACCAGTTTCACATCACATAATCAATTTGAGAAGTATTAATTATGGAAATTATGGACACACAGAGGCCATATTTTGAAACAATTGGCATACAGTGGCAGAATGACTTCAACTTATTACTCACACACACACTGCGAAAGTTCTTAAACATTCATGTTCTTTATGAAACTCAGTAATTTTCTCCTTTCCCTGGGTGACTTGGGGAAAAATGAAATGGTTAGTACTGCTGAGAATCCAGACTGTCAAAGGATTTAGAATCCTTGTTGTTGTAATTCCCGAACATGTATGAGGTTCATATTGCCTGTGAGAAGAGAAACCATAATCTCCGTTTTGATCTTACGAGCTCAGAATATTACTGTCAATTTTTTCTCCATAGGATCCAAAATCAGTATATATTTTAAAATATTTCAGAAAATCAAAAGACTTAAAAAATAGCAAAAGGGAAAATTTAAAATTTATTTATTTTACAGTTTATTTAAACAAATTAAAATAGTATTTACATTCTTTTAATATATTGATTTATAGATGTGTTTATGGTCTATTGTGAATGAAATGTTTACATCTGAGAATGACACAGTGATATATTTGAAAGCAAAATCCATGTTCATCAGATTGCATGGAGTGGGCACGGAGCAGCTGAAGTTCCTCTTCCTAGAATGGCAAGCTTCCAGTTAGATATGAGAATAATTCAGCATCTTAAGAATGTAGAGGAAATATATATAGTTTTTTTGTTTTTCTTCAATTAAGGGCCCATTTAAAAAAAAACAAACAAACATTGACTTGTGTATTACCAACCATGGCAGGGCATTTGGACAAGATGATCTTTAAAGGTCCCTTCCAGTCCAACTGATTCTGTGATTTGTAGGCAAGTAAGATTTCTGTCTGGTGTTTTCTTGCTCTCTTTGGTTTGTTTTATTCAGGAGAAAACTAATACGCTGAAGGGAATTTTTACTACTGCAGCCAATGTGATTGAGGTTTACATAGTGGGATGCTAAAAAAACACGTTTGTGTTCATCTCCAGTTAATGGTTTTTAGTGCTTAGATTGTATCTGTGTCTCAGGTTGTACCCAAGCCACGGATAATGTGCTATTGGACAATGAACTGCTTTGCAATCCCTGCTGCATTTGAGTCTGTAAATCTTAGGATGTCAATCATTCCACTTTCAACCAGTCTTAATAAACACATACAGCTACATCAGAGAGCAAATAAGGAAGCTGAGAACAGGCCTGTGGTGGAGAAAAAATTATATGATTGACGTTTTTTGAGACTTCTTTTTTTTGTTGATCCTAGCTGCATTTTGGGGTTGTATCTGTTCAGCAGAGATTCTAGAGAAGGGATTACGACATCTTCATTTTATTTCTTAGTTTGTTTTATCATTGCAGACTTCCTTAAATAAACAAATTACATTAATACCATCCTTTTTCAGTACTTGGAACAGACTAGTTCATTTGTTAAAGTCTGGCCAGCAAGCTAGTCTATTTTCTTCCTTCATAACATCTTTTGAAGTGTTGTTTTTTGGTGGTTTTTGGTTTGGTTGGTTGTGGTTTTTTTTAATTTCAGAAGTCTCTAGTGAAGGTTTAGGAATGAAGCCTTTAGGTTATTATTTTATTCTTGTTTATATTTTGTCATACTGAAGGATGCTGATTTTGGACAAGGGTATCGTTATTCAAGAAAGTCCACGTAGATTCCTTTGTTGCCTCGAGGGGGGTTTCTGCATTTAAATTACTCCAATTATCTCTATTGTTTTAATAGTTAGATGTCATAAATCAAGCCTACTCACCAGAATTTCTCCATTGACTCTTTAGTCAATGTAAAAAAATGAGCACTTCCAGAAATGAGTTTTTAATCAATTAAACTTAGACATTTTCTTTCAAATGATAGGCCAAATAAATACCACACAATTTAATTAGAAGAAAAACATATTTAATTTTCCACTGCTGTTCCTAAACTAGGTGGTCAAATGGTGATGAAATTATTTGAATATGTTTCACGATACAATGCTAAGGATTATTTACATACAATTTACTAATGCTCAGAAAAAATATTTTCCGTGTTGCATGGAAAATGGGTGACACTATGGGTGGTAATATGGGTGACATCTCAAACTCTTCATTGCATACATCTTGGAGACTCTTTTTGTGAAATTGTGATAACTGACCAACAAGGATCTTCTTTGTTAGAGTCAAATTTTCATCTGTTAATGAATTTTACATGCAGGTAACTAAGTAATATAGGGGGCCTTCCTTAATGTTCTTGTATTTATAACATTATTTTCTTTTTTCCCCTCCTTCCTCTCTGTCTGTTAAACCACACAGAAGAAAAAGGTCATAATTTAATGAATGACCCCTTGGATCACAGATGCTGACAAAATGAAGCCTGAAAATTTTAAATTGGCTGGCTGCTGTTATCCTAACAGAGCCCATTAAGGTCACAGAGGAGAGCGTAACTTATTATGTAGTGAAACTGTGACTTTTTCATGCTTCCTTTGTAAACGTGACAAAATTTATGGATGGCAATAGTGATACTAAGTTGACAGAATTAAAACTACTGTTTATGGATACAGTTCAGTAACTTGATTTAATTAGATTCTCACCACATTGATCTAAGAGGATTTTCATGCAATATTTTATGACAAGGGTTTGAAAGAGAATGCTGTAGTTCTCCTGAAAGTGATGAATTGATAGCAATTTCCTCATTTAAATACATACATATTTAACTAAATACTTATTGCTTAGACTCTTTGCTTTGAAACAGTGTATAGTATTTTGTAAATTCCTCTTAGCCTAATAGTATCCTGCATCAACACTGGGTGTATATAACAGAGAGAGATTCAGCTCTACTCAAATAGAGACACCGTAAGTGGTACATCAACATCCAAACTCCATTTATAGTATTTTCTATAATGGGAGCTTCCATCCCTTAGTTCCTTTATTGATACCTACATTTAACTGGTGTATGGAACAGTGTCAGAAGTGAGGTTATTAGGATAATCAATTATCTCTGTCAGAGCAGATAATGCCTTTTAATTTCTTCTTCTCTCGTGGTTTCTTCTGTTCCATTCCTTTCTCAGGTTACCTGTCACTGTTAATAATCAACATGGTTGTAAATCTACTAAGTATTGTAATATAGCTGTTTCTTATTTGGTAAGCTTTACTGAAAATAACAGCCAATAATAATCTCTGAGATTTTTAAACTAAAGCTTTTGAGCATTTAAAGATGGTAAGCTGTTGGAAAATTCAGTATAGACCTGTCAAATGAGTGAATGTCAATTGATGCAAAAAAGTTGAAAAAAACTTCATTAAATTACTGATATAAATTTATGGAGATGTCAGTGTTACATGAGGGCTTCTGTTCTGTTAGATGTGGTAAATGGTTTTAAGGAGGTTGTTTTGTATGCATCTTCAAAGTACCTGACACGTTTTTCTTGAAAAAGCAACATTACCAAGAAATAGCATTCATCATGTGGTAAAAAGGCTGTATTTTGTTTTATTCTGCACTAGAATGACATTATTATCAGAGTCAAAATTCATAACAGTTTTAAAACACAAAATATTCCCCTGAGTGTAAAGCAAAATATACGCAGGTATTCCCCCAAGGAATGGCAAAACAGTGGAAAGGATTCAAAGGTTTATTTGAGAGGCGAGGACGCTGAAAACTTATAGATCCTAACAGCGCTGTATGGGCAGCACCAGCCTCAGAGCAAAGGCAAAAAGGTGAGCCTTTTGTTTGCTCCTTGGCTTTATCATCACTTCCCCCACCTCGGCTCCCCCGCTGGCTGCCAAGGCCTCGCAAGCACATCTGTGAGCGCTGTCGCTCTTGTGCCTGGGAGTAACCTTCTGTGGAATGCATGCAGAGAAACATCCCAAAACTCGCTCGGGGAAAGATGCCTCGTTCCAGGCAGGAAAGCTTCCTTAGTGAAATATAACTACCTCCTCGGTAGCAGTATCTTCTGGAAAAGAGCTACATACCCCTGTACTTAAGTATGGGTAGTTTAGAAGGAGCAGTACCTTTAACTAGGAACAAATATGAGAAAGTTGGCCTAGCCCAAACTTACTGCAAGGCAAAGTAAATCTTGGAATTAAAGTCCCTCAGTGAGGGCTCTGGTAGAAGGGTAGTTGGGAGATCTTTTAAACCACATTGCCAAAGTACAATGGACAGTCAGAAATTGGGATGTGGAGGCTGTAAATCCAGTGCAATCTGAGGCTACTTAGTGGAACTCTCTGACAAAGAAAACATTTACTCCAGCATCTCTATCCAAAACTGGCAAAAGAAGGTGGCAAGTGTCATGTGGTTTCTCTATCTCTGTTCCCTTCCCCTTGTAGTTCCTCAGCATTGATAGCCATTGGCTATGCTTCTTTCCATTAAATAGTACCTGAATCTGTCAAACCTCTTTTTAAAACTAAACAAATTCAGGGACAGCTGATTCATAAACTGCTAAATGTTACTTTCTCTATAGCTTGCTCTGGCAACAAACTGCAAAAATAATGAGGGGGTTTTTTTTGTTCTTCATCCAGGGAATATCATAAATCCATGCATCTGAGTATTAAGTTCAAATTTGAATTTCAGATTTATCTGAAAATTGTTGCTGTTGCATATCCCAGTAGCTCTTTCTGTAGCACCCAGGTTGGGATGTATGGAAACACAGCCTTCAGAGCATTGGTTGGAATTGAAGAATCTCTCCAGATTCACTTTTCTGAAATGTAAGAAGTTGTCAGTTATGTGAAGACTGTGTATTTCTTGCTCGTACTTCACCTTCCTTTGCATAGATATTGTAGCAAAATGAGAAATACTCAAAGATGATCTCCAGTTTCAGTACTTTGTGTACTGTAGGAAAGTATCCATAGATCAGGTGTTGAGTCCCGACATTAACATTGTCTTTCATTATTACTAGCTCCAAGCTACATGATTTGTATCTAATATTAAATTTGTATCTTAGTGATGTCAAGATGCGTATGAAAAAGTATTTCTGTAAGAGCAAAATGAATTCCATGATAACTTTTCATCATGATTATTTAGTGATGGTGCTCTTAGAATGACATATGTTTATTTAATTTTTAGTTACTTCTGCCATTTTGTATATTCCCAGCTTTCATCTGTGAAATTCACTGGGATTGTGAAATCTATGCAAAATAAGAAAACAGGAGAAAGATTTACATAATTCCAAAATTAAACTTCAGTGCTCTATTATACTGAGAAATGTGCCTGTAGCCACATGTATTGGTTATATGTATGGCCATTTGAAATTCTGCTACCAAACTTCAAAGTTTATAATGAACTTCACAAAAAATACTTTTTCCCATATAACACAGCAGAAATCACAGAGCCCCACACCTGTGCTGCTCCTTTATAATTTTTTTATTTCTCATACTAATGATTCATAATTTATTTAATGCTTTTATTTGTTGTTTATAAAGTCCTGCTGTGATACCTTCCTGATGTTTGTTAAATTTAGTGGAAACAGTAATGGTTCTGGGAGAAGAGCAAGGTATATTGAAGAAAATGGTAGTGTTTAAACTTAAGTAAATCTGAATTTGTACTTTTCACTGCACAGTGAATTTCTTTCTTATAGATACTGGTTTAACTTTAGAAATTCATGGCCTCTCAAATATTTTCCTTTTATCAATGAAAGAACGTCATGATGCTATGTAAGGCTGCTGAACAATAGGAATAAAAATTTTGTTTTACTAAATATACCAAACTGACCAACACTGATGCACTCACTTCATTGTTATCCAGTTCAGCTGCAAAAATAACCTAGCAAAGCTTACTTCTATGAAAGGATTATTCTAGGGAACATTTGCTTTACAAAGAGTAAAATATAGTCTGTGTTACTACATTTGACAGAACAGAAGACACGCGCTATTCTTATCCTGTATTTACAATGAAGTGATGCTCTTTCTCTTTACTAGAATTCAGAGATTATTTTCTCAGAATGATATAAACCCCCTTTCCTTAAGGAACTTCATGGTGCATTTTAAAAATACTTTCTTTTTATGGTGTTCTTCATTCTAAAATAAATAATAGAATCTCCAAGGCATGATGGAAGATATATGGGAAGAGCTGTTACTGCAATGAAAACCAGTGCAGTTTGAGGGGATTATACAGTAAAACAGGACTAATCCAAGAAAACTCAGCTATAATATTGCTGAATATTTTCACTTTCAGGCATTTTACAGAATGCTGATGTAGACAATAAAAGGGCACATTCATCAAAATGCGTAATTTAATTTTTAAAAAAACCCCATGCACCAGTTTAAGCATACAGTACTCAGATTTCACACGAAGGTGAAGAAACCCCTTAGGACATTTAAAATTTATGTGAGGTTTTGAGATTTCATTCATTATGTTGACAATATGCACAGCTTCCTTTGAAAATGGATTGGACCAAAAAAGGTGAACAGACGTGGTTGAAATAGTTCTTCCCACAGTGTGTGCTGAATTATGTGAGTTCTTCTGCTTATATGTTACCCTGAAGGACTGTTTAATGTGCTTGGCTATACAGAGCTGCAAATTTTTAGCTGTGGGCTGGTATCCATATTGAGTCATAGATTTGTAGTTGATGTATTGCTTTCTAGGCAGACAACTCATACTCAGATAGAATTAAGGTCAATAATTGATTTCCTGCTAAATAAGACACATTTGAGTTTAAAGTATAATAAATGGAAACTAGAGTCTTTACATGCCGGCGGCTGTGGCCGAGTGGGTAAAGCCGCCGCCCCTGGATCCGTGCTCCTTCTCGGAAGGACGCCGGTTCGAGTCCTGCGGGTCTCGCTCTGCCAACTTCGTCCGGGCTTGCCCCGGCCAAGGCTTAGAGTGTCCCAGGGCTAAAGGGGGTGGGGCCAGTTCCGCGCACGCTGAGCTCCACGTAATAAATCCATTCGCGCAGGCATAAAAAGCATCGTCGTTCGCGACGGCTAGCCACAACAACAAGAGTCTTTACATGAAGCAAATATATGTTCCAAATATTGCATATAGGAAAAAAGACTTTTTATAATTATAGATTTGCATACAGATATAAAAAATACACCTTCTAAATTGAAAGTAGTACCTATATCTTTTCCAATTTGAAATTTTATTGACAGAAACATTTTTGCCAACATGTCTTTGTGACTACATCTCTATTTGGACAATACACCATACTATCAGAATGTAATTTTAACTTGTTTGTAGCTTGTATTAAGTACTGAGTTGAATATTGCATGAGTTAGGGGTCTTATATGCTCATAAGTACCATAACAAGAAGTGTGTTATAGAAAAAAAAAAGTAAGCTGTGATTGCTTATCAACTATATATCAGCAAGGGCCTTAATGAAATTTGGAAGGAGTCTGATTCACTAAGATTCAGAGCAAAATCTTTTGTGAACTGAAGCTGTCTTTTTCTGATCAGCAGTTAAGCTGACAATTAAGTCTGCTTTATTTCACTTCTGCCCTGTGAAAAGCAGTGGGTGTTTTTTTTCATGATGCTGATATAACAAGTAAAGGAGAAAAGAAACTACATCTGTTGCTAGTATAAGGAAAACTTTGCTGTGTTATTTCAACTTAATTTATATTTGGAATTACATCCTGCTTCAGAATTTTAAAAAAAGTCAGTATCCTCTTACCCGCTTTCTCCCTGTGCACTATTTTTCTCTCTTTTTTCCCCTCTCTTCTTTCTTTGAATTGTATTTGTAGTGAAGAATGTGCTGTGTAAAGTTTAATGAACTTGGATCATTTCTCATCAGAGAGAGAGATTTATCCTGGAGGATTTCAGCCCATGTTTTCCCTTTAGAACTGTTTACTGTAAACTTTTTCAGTTGACATGAAATAACGTGTATCGTTTCTGAGGATAAAGGAAATATTTTTCTGTAAATAATATTTCCCAATTGGAGTTTCACTTTGTGTCAAAGTTGTGTTGCTGTCTAGAAGAAACACCCCATCCATGTAGTTTTTATTTTTCATGTGAATTTTTTAGTTAATTAGTTTCTTATCGTATACATGCATAGCTGAAATTGTGTATTAATGCTGAAGCAAAAGAAGTAGTTACTATCTTAAAGTGTTTTGGCTATTTGGTTAAAGAAAAATGGCCATTGTTTTTCTAGCAAGAGCTAGAAAACATGTTCCATAATTTAGATTTTCTGTTCTTGAGGAAGAATCTCCTTCATTATAGCTTTTAAAATTATTCCAGTGCTCCCCTTTTTCCTAGCCAATGTTTTGTTTCTATGGGCAGATAAATAGTTTATTTCTGGTACTTGAAGTTCAGCAGGAAGAACCTTCCTCTTGTTTCTACTGCGTTCTTTTCTAAAGCCTTAGTCCTTGTATCCTGCCTGCTCCTTGTGCTGTCCTGAGGAGCTGATGTGCAAGGAGAAGGAAGGGCGGTGTCTGATGCAGCTGTTGTGGTGCACGGCTCAGGTCTTTCTCTCAGCTCTCCCATTTCCCAGTGAAGGTGTGCATGAGGAGATGGACAGTGGAAGAAGAGGTTGGTTTCTAGTCTTACTTGCATTCTGTATATTGGTTGAAGTACACTACATTATTCTTCTGGAGTAAGACAAATTTTTTCTGAAGCTCTTCTCATACCCTTCCACTCTTCATGATACAATTCATCACAATTTACACTTCTTTTCCGGAGCTGGAAGTAGTAGAGGATATAATGCTATTTTTGAGAAAGTATATTTTAAAAATAAAGGGTCACTAGAATCTTGGTATTTCCACACAGTTTTTTGCTTCTGTATTTCTTTGTACTGGTATTTACTGAACAAAATTTAAAATTTTCAAATTTCTAAAAGATTGTAGTACCCCTGTTCATCGTGACAGCTTAAAAAAAAAAAAAAAAAAGTAAAGGCTGACTTAGTTGTCTCTTAGTTACCTTAGTTTGGAGTTTTATAAACGTTAACATTAATTGCTCTAAACTCTCAATTTTAGTTGTCTTCTATATCAAGTTCTAATTCTAGTAATTTTTCAAAGCATTTTTCAGAAATTCCATTTATCTGAGATTCTCTAAATTTGACTCTAAATTCACAAGGCTTTCTTCTGTTTCTAAGAAGTATCAGTTTCCAGGCTGGATCCTCTATGCAGGCTTGCAGTGCTGTATCTGCTGGTTTTTGCACACACTGTACATCCGTCTGCTTGCTGGATGTGACTTTTTTCTTCTTACTCTGAGTTGGCAGCTCTTGGCTGCATCACTTGCAGTTGTATGTTGTTTTGCAAATAACATGAATGGCCCTACATTCCATATGCTCATCTTATACTATTTCTAGCAATATTTCTTTTGTGAGGGTTTTCCTAAGCTTTTACTTTGTAATCTTTCATTTTTAAATTTTCTTCTGTCACCAAATTAAGTATATTTGTGGTTTTTTCCCCCTTCGTTTTCTTTTGGACATTTTAATTTGCCCTGAGATTTCTGCAGCCTGCCATATCACATATCACTACTTTCCAAGTGTGAAGTCATGTCTTTTGTTAGTTACTTGCATCTCACCCTCCATCGTGCAGCTTTGGATATCTGAACTGAGTTAGTATCCGATCTGCTATAATGAAATCTGCCAACTGCCTTAATTTTAAGGTTGACTTGTTAGTTTAAAATGAATAAAAGTTCTTCAAGGAATTCTTTCTCTTTTTTTTGAGTTTCGCTTGCAATCTTTTAAAAGTGTATCTTTTGGGGTTTTCAGCATTACTGCAATTTCAGTTAAGAGCTTTTACTTTCAGTCTTGGTCTGGAAACTGGTTGTCATCTGTAGGTGCAGGTTCAGCAAAAATAAAATGGTAGTTATCAGTGAAATTTAATTCACATGGATTCCAGCTTTTCCCATACAGATGTCAGATACTTACCTGACTTTATTCCTATGATCCATCAGTGTAACATCAGTTTTGGCTTGTTAGTGGCCTTTAGTTCCTGCACCACTGTTTTTCCTTCTCTCTCATTCCTAGGGGTCTGGCTTCCTTATTTCTCTGAGAATCATGAAGTAATTTAGTTCCTAACTGTGAAGTTGTGGACTTGCAGCTTTGGAGTCCAAACACCTGCTTAAAGCAGACTAATGTTAGATCAGGTTGTGCAGGCACTTAACCAGGCATTTTGAGTATTTCCAATAATGAAATCTTTCTTGTGTGAGTTCCAGTTTTGTATTATGTAGCACTGTGAGGAGAACAAAAAAGTATGGAAAGAACGTGTTATTGAAGTTTAAGGCTCTTATTTGGGAATCTGTGATTATTTTTGTCTTACTGTGTTATTAGATTTGTCTTCAAGTTCTTTGTTTTGTGATAGTGGCCATTTTGCTGTATTTGGTTAAAATATTAAAATCAAATATTTTCATGTTACTGGGAATGCTAATTTTCATTGTATCAGTCAGATTTTATATATTTAACAAAATGATTATTGGTGTTATGCAGAGATGTGGTGTAGGGTGGCAAAGGCTTCTTGATTTAAAAATATTATAGTTTGAAAAACCATGGAGAACAGTATTTGAGTGGGAAAGCTTTGTAGTTACTTCCGTGAGGAAGAAAATGTTGCATTTGTCCAGTGATAAGTACAGAGATTTAATAAACGCTCTGTAGAAATTGAAAATAATTCCTATCCACTATTTCAAATATTTTTAGTACTGTTTGGAAATTAATATTATCCTTGAAGGACAGATGGCAATTGCATGAAAAGCTCTTTCTGAACAGTTTGCTACCTCAGATTCTGTGAAAACACAGGAAAGTTGACAATATATACTGTATTATCCTTTCATGGAATAATAATAACTTTTTGCAGGTTTCTTCTATAGGTACTTCAGTTTAAAGAGATAGTTCAGATGTAAACTATTACGTTTTCATAACAAAAGGTGTTGGTTCTTGTTTGTGTCATTTCAATATTTGAGGGCAGCTTTATAAGCAGGACTTTGAAGTTAAAAGTTGAAACTTTTTTCCTAAAGTTTTTGGTAGCGACTATTCTCCTGTCTTCATGTGTCTATAATGTTTTGTTTCATTGTCAATGACATGTTGAGTATATTGAATATTCCAATATTTGAGGGCATTATAATAGTGTGGGTATCTCATCCTTGCTTAGAACATGTTCTGTTTTCATATACAGTAATATCTAATCCCTAATTTTGATAACTCCATCCCATTTTAATTCTCTATTACTGATAAACTAAACTCTTTATGCACAGTATAACATGCTTCATGAAACAATGGGAATCACTTTTAAAAAGCTGTTTCCAAAGAAAACTTGTACTTCCTACAGCAAACTGGGAAACAATATGCACCTCTGTGTGTGTGGTTCAATAACACAAGTCACTCAGTCAAGTGCTGCTCTGACATTTTTCTGACATGTAAGAGCACAAGGAGAGAGTGCTGATATAATTAGATATTAAGCCTTTTTAGATGGGGTCTTCTGCCCCAAAGTCCTGCTTGTGCTTGCAAGTTTGCTTTTGAGTGACTAAAAATGAGCTGTGCAAGCAGGTAAGACCTATCACGCTATATTTTTCAGAAGATTTGCAAAATTTCCACAAGATCTGAATGTCTCACCAGGTGAAGCATGTAGCTGGATGGCCATATACTGCCAGGAATTTTTATTCCTTTTTCCTTTCTCTTCTAAATATTAAACATACTGCATGCAGATCCCTTTCATATATTCAGTCTTTTCCTGTTCTTATGCTACAAACATTCACCAGAAGACACTTATGAAGTCAGAACAAGCAATTCAAGAATACTTTTGTTTGTCTTTATAAAGCTTTGGCTCTCTAAATGAATTCAGAACTTCCCACATTGCCTACTGACAAATATTACGCATAAGAAACCCGTATTATTGTAGGTCACTGAATTAATTTTTAAAATACCAATCGACATGATTCCCTTAGGGAGTTGTAAGTTGCAGCTATGTATTATCTTCCTGCACAAATGTGGAAATTCACTGTTTTAGAAGGGAAAGCATTTGTAATACAGAAACAGCTTAACATTAATCAGGGAATGCTTTTCTAGCATTTAAATTCTGATAAATGGAAATAGGCAGACGTTCTGGAGACGTTTTCCTGTCATTGTGTGTTTAACTCTCAGGAACATATTCGAATTGGTGTCCTTTCTTTTGGCATCAAACTTCACAACTTCACTGTTTTTGCATAACCAAAACTGGGAGTTACAAGTATAAATAATGGATACAGCTTAGTTCGGTCCATAGTGACACTAAATGCTGATGAGAAATAGGTGGAGCTATCTGGAGCTATTTGTGTGAGTGATTTTTGATTGAAAAGATCTATGAGATGGTACTGGTATTTGTTACAGCTTGCTGATATAGGGCATGTGCTCTGCTTTTGTCATGTAGTCAAAAATATAACACTGTGGTTGAGAGATGGTAATGGACCAATAAAGCATGCTTTTCACTTAAATATAACACAGCCCAGTAGCAGTGCTGCACTAAATGGCTTGTACTCTGTTTTTCTTGTGTGCTGAAGTTTATAAAAATGGTAATTTTTATTTTGTAAAATTCTGAAATGTGATACTCGGTTTATGAGTCTGAAAGAAAGGTTGCTGCCTTTGGCCCAGCCTCCATTACAGAAACTCCCTAACATTATCTTATCAACATGAACATTAAAATTTGTTTGGGACTAATACAAAGTTATCAGAATTAAAAAATCACTTACTGTGAAAATACTGTGAGTTTCTGCCAGCACAGTTGTATGCCAGCATAGCATTCTTAACTTTTCAATATCAAGAATTTTTATTGTGTAGGTTTGCTTCTCTGCTTACAGTGGGACTTTTTAAACTTAAAATTTAGTAGAGTGATCGTGAACCTCTGAAATAGCCTGTGATGTTGTTAAGCTTGAATTGGGAATCCTCAGCTTAGTGACAAGAAATATACTAAGAAAACATGTCATCTGCTTTGAACTAGTAGGATAAAATCCTGGGTATTATGTGGTATCGAATATGCTTTTGGCAACAGGAATAAAGACTTGCTAGTATATTCAGTAATTTTCCCATTAATATCTCTAATTTGTATGATTGTGTCCTCCTTATTCAGAATTCTTTCTGGCATTGTCCACTGAGAGTAGACACATATATTAACAATGCATCTTTCATTTTAACCTTAAATTTTATGTCAGAGACTATTAAAAATTTTTTATGAAGTATTTGGTTTTATAACTTTCATCTGCATGTGAGGCTTTTAAGGGCACCGTAACATGTAGAGATATCATAAACTACTTTATGCTGAACTTTAACAACTTAAACAGATTTTTTTTTTGGGGGGGGGATTACATGGCTAATGATGGGTTAAAAGCTAGCACCAGTTGAAGGATGAAGAGGTGGGAGGAAAATGCTTTCTTTGTATTGTTCAGAGAGCACAATGAATTTACATGAGAATTTTATCAGCATTCTTGGGGATATGCATACTATGAATGAATTCCCCACAGATGCAAATTTTTTGGACTGGCTTATTTATCTTTCTTCTTTTGAGGAGGATATGCCTTTTATGTTGAGAGTATGAAGCATTGAGACTTACTTGCCATGTATTTTAGACAGCAGTGTCCAGCTGTTGGAAGCAAAGAGCAATTCTGCAGACAGGTTTGACCTGTACTCTGGGTGAGGTCAAAGCAAAGAATTTGTGAGGGTAGCCACTTCTTTGGCTATCATTTTTACTATAGTTAGTGGAAATTACTCAAAACTTTCTGAGCTTAAGTCTGCTTATGTATCAGAAATATAGAGAAGTTGGACATTTTGCTAAGACAAGTATGCATGTATTTTTATCTTCACTGAACTGGAAGACATAGATCATAGGATCACATCCTTAATCATAGGGTAACTGAGGTTGCAACCTCAGGAGGTTCAATCTCTTGCTCAAAGCAGAAGCCAGCTGTGATGTCAGATCAGCTTCTGCTGGGCTTTGTCTGGTGGGGTCTTGAAGATGCAGAGACTGTATAGCCTGATGGTCCTCACTGGATCCAGTGATGAACCTGTCTGTTTCAGCCTCTACCCACTGTCTCTTGTCCACTCACCATGTACCAGTGTGAAGGCTGTGTCTTCTTGCTAAACTTGTAGGTATTGGCACGCTGCTAAGTTGGCTTGAAGCTGTCCGTTCTCCTGGCTGAGCAGGCGTGTTCCCTTAACTGCTCATTGCAGGGCTTGTGCACCAGCCCTTGACCAACTTGGGGGCCCTCTACTGAACATTCTAAACATTATCACTGCCTTTCATTTTCTTGGGGGCTCAAAACTAGACAGTTTCCGGATTCCCTGTCTCTGAGTGTAACAACTGATTCCCATGAATTGGTGTCACCTGCAAAGTTCAAAAAGCACTCTGTCACCACCAGGTCAGTGATAAAGAAGTTGAACAGGATGGCATAGACACCTGCAGTGCTACATTTGTTCCTGGCCCCCATGCAGAGCATGACCCATGAACTACTATTCTTTGAGTATGATCATATCTTTTTCTTTTTTGCATCTGTTTCATTTTCCACCCATGTCCTTAAATGTCTTGACATAGATACAAGAATATTGTGAGAGACAGTGTTCCTTGTGAGAATCAAGAAAAATTGCATGATCATTATTGACTTTCATGTTCTTTTTCAGAGTTAGAAAATTTTCAGTTAATATTATTATAGTAGGAGTTGCAGGTATACTACAATACCTTGATTTATTTTGTAGTGCAATTAAATGAACTCCACTCTTTAGATTACTAAATTACAAGTCATTACCTAAACTCAGTAAAGTCAAATAGAGAATTAACTGTTGCTTTGACTCAGAGATACTTGTGACTATTGTGATTATTTTGTTCATAGATGGTAATGAGCATGTAGCGTAATAGCATGGTTAGTGTCTTTTTTTTTCCCCTCTAAATTGAGAACAGTGGTCTATTCTACTTAAAAGCCAGTAGTCAGTATCTGTAAGGATCTTAGCTGGTTTTAATGTGAGTAGAACGCTGGACTCTACATAATTTCCAGTAAATTAGCAGTTTGGGTTTTTTTTCTGGCACATGAGGAAGACAGAATCAAATGATTGTAGTTAAGGTGCATACTTGCATGATTGTTAGAAGGTTTTTTGTTCTGTTTTTTGTTTTCTTCTTTTCTTTTCCCCTTCAGATGGAACTGCTGTAGGAAGCAGCATGATTTCACAGCTTGATCAGTTTTGTTCTTTTTGGAGAAAATGCTAAGGGCTTATGCCTTAGGAAAAGGTGTAGAATTCATCTTATATAATGTTATGAAATCTGAAGCCTGACATTTTAAGCTATACATTCAATCAGCAAAACATAGAAAAAAGTCATTCTGCTGAGTGTAGTTTGGGATTTTATGCATTACCTACTGCGTCACAAAAAAAATCATGGTTTGCCAATGTAAGTGAAAAATTACTCTTACTTCAAGGCAGTGGTGTGTCAGGTAACTCTTGCACATGGCATTTTTCAGGCTCGGGTGTGGTAGTGACAAATACCGGGAAATTACATTTTTATTATGTAAAAAAGAGTGGTGTTTTCTTCCTTTAGGTTCCAGCTTCATGATGATGACATGCAGCTCTTCCCTGTTTTGGTAAATCATGGAAGTTGCAATTTGGTACGTTTTGCCTCCTGTTTTGTTGTAGGAGTGACACCATGGGGCAGGGGGGAATTACTGTCTGCTCTGGGCAAAAGCATCCAAATGAAAATACTAAATAATAAATTGTTTTAGAGTGTAGTTGGGGTGCGTCATCATGAAACTAGAAGAAAACCTGAGGATTTGGGTCTTGAAGTAACTTTTGTTTGTATGTATTATTTAGCAAGAGAACTTTCTCCCACAAGAGGGATCCTATACTGGAGGAGGGGAAGAGTGTGAGAAGTCCTCTCCCTGCAGAAGAAGGAGCAGTAGAGACAGTGTGTGATGAACTGACTACAGCTCCCATTCGCTGTGCCCCTGCACTGCTCAGGAGGACTTCTCAATTTTAGTTTGCTTCCTGTTCTCTGTACTGCCTGTGCTTTCCTACTTTTAGAGATTATTAAAATAATAGTTTATCAGAGGTAAAAGGCAGATCTGATTTCTTAATTTGATTACTACCATTAAAACCATAATTGTTCTCTCTTGTGTTCATAAACACTGACATATATATTGTTAAAATGTTCCGTAGCTATTGGAGATAAATTGTTCCAGGAGATCACCTAATTATTCAATTAACTGGGTATTTTCCATTTCTGCTTTGTTGCAGTAACAAATGAAAAATGCAGATTTTTGTCCTACTTTTATTTATGAAAATTAATATAAAAGGAATTTCTTTGTCCGGCTTTTTATTTCTACCTTTGTATTTTGGATTCTGTTGTCTGACTGAGGCAACTTAAATGTAGCCATTATTCTGCTGATTATCAACAGGCTTAATTACTCTTTGTTGTCTTCCCATAGCTGTGTTTAAAAAAGGCATACAAAAATATGTTTGCACTGGTAATGGTGGCAAGTCTTCTGTCAATACTTAGCTATGTAGCTGAAGAGTGGTCAAAGAAATTAAATTTCAGTAAACTCAAATTTTAAAAAGGGAGAAAAACTATTTGAAGAATGGTTCACTCTTACTTTTTGCAATAGGATTCTTATTTAATTTCTTTGGCATATAATCCTGTCATAGAATGGTTTGGGTTGGAAAAGACCTTGAAGATCATCTAGTTCCAGCCTCCCTGCCATGAGAGGGCCACCTTCCACTAGAGCAGTCTGGTAGGATCCCCATCCAACCTGGCCTTGAACACTTCCAGGGATGGAGCATCTACAACTTCTCTGAGCAATCTGTTCCAGTGTCTCACTACTGTCATAGTACAGAATTTCTTTCTCATATCTAATCTCAATTTACCCTCTTTTCCTATAAAACCATTACCCCTTGTCTACTACATGTCTTTGTTAAAAGTCGCCCTCCATCTGTCTTGGAGGCCCTCTTTGGGTCCTGGAAGGCCCAAAGGTCTCCCTAGAGCCTTATTTTCTCCAGGCTGAGCAACTCATTGGAGAAATGCTTCAGCCTTTAGATCATTTTCACAACCCTCTTATAGACCTTCTTAACAGGTCCCTGTCTTTCTTGTGCTGGGAGCCCCAGAACTGGATGCAACACTCCAGATGGGGTCTCACAAGAGTGGAGCAGAGGAGCAGAATCACCTCCCCTGACTTGCTGGCCACGCTGCTTTTGGTGCAGCCCAGGATATGCTTGGCTTTCTGGGCTGTGAATGCACGTTGCTGGTCCTAATTCAATTTTTCATGCACCAGACCTCCAAGTTCTTCTCCACATGGCTGCTTTCAATCCATAATTGCCCAGGATTTATCCATGTTTGAGATTGCCCCAACCCAGGTTCAGGACCTTGCACTTGGCCTTGCTGAATTTTATGAGGTTTGTAGGTCATTCAGTAGGAGGTCACAAAAATACCTCAGTTGCAGTCTGACACACAGTTATTCCTTATCTGCAAACATACATTAGAAACCAAGGGACTAACTTTTGTAATAGTTTAGGTTATTCTTATACAGTTACCCTCCTTAAGCTGTATTTATAAAGGGTTGTATTTAACAAATACAATACTATCATCCTGTTAGAATTGTAAAATATCCTATCCTTATTTTGCTGTATCAACAAAATGACTATTTAAGCTCAGTTAGTAGCTCAATTATGAGAAAAAGGTATTGAATTTTTGGTAAAGTGAGTCAGTAATATGAATAGAAGTATTCATTCTAAGTATTTCGATTTTCTATCACAAATGAAAGAGCAGTTATTAAAAAAAAAAAAAAAGTACCACCCTGTAGACAAGGAAAAAAAACATGCATTTTTTGTAGTATCTTGTTGCCTTTGTAATTTCTTTTTGGGGTTTTGTGTGTGTGTCCCTGTTAAATTCTAGCAGCAACCACAAATTAATTGTCAAGCAGGTTTCTTTCATAACCCCTGATGAAATGGAACTAGTAGGAACAGTGGTGAATTTTGGTTTGAAATATAGTAGATTTTTTTGAGTTAAAATGTGAGGTATTTAAATCCTGGTTTTTTTCAAGTGTAATATTTGAATACTTGCTAGGGAAAGAATAATAAAACGTGAGGCTAGGTAAGCATTAAAATAAATAATCACACTGTTGGTAAGGTAACAATTAAATGCTACAAAAAAAAAAAAGACATTTCTCTGAAATGAAGCATATATGTCCATCAGGTGGCTAATGGTAATTCTTAGTGCTAATATGAACAAATGTTATGACTTGGCTCAATAGAAGGATGTGCTTTCTCTATGAATTTCTTAAATAGACATTTCTCAAGTCAATATACTTTATAGTTTGTCAAGTAATTTCAATTTTTTTTATTATATGAACAATGAACCCTTTTATAGGTTAGAGTAATTTTAATTAGCATTTCTACATGGAGAGTCAATTTGGCTGACTTTACAGTTTTTAGTGTTTTCCCTGATTTGTTCAATTCTTTGTTGTTTATATATTTTAGCCTGAAATTACTGTTTGGGATGTGTTATGTTAGTCTCTGGGTAGGGAACATGTTCAAAGTCCGCATTTTTATCACTTTGTGCCCTTAAGTCACTTGAATCCCTTGAGTACTACTTGAAAGATGAAGTGTTGGGCTTCCTAAGCTGTGTTGGTACCTGCTTTCATTCATACTTCTGAGCAGATAGGATTTTGCAGTGTGGCTGTTTCAGGTTTTCTACATAAAGAATTTATTCTGGGTATTAGGCATTTGGAGTGAACTCCTTGGCAGCAGATCCAAAATTTACTTCCATTCTTTAAAAATGCTTTAAAATTACTTTCTCCTCTCTTTCCCTCTTCCTCTGTATTCAGCCATGATGAAGGATCCAAGCCTCATTCCTGAAATGGCATATATAACCACTGGGTTTTTGAGGAGACTACTATGTTAGGAGAGCTGAGATAATGTCTACAGAGTAGAATTTTCAAGCTAAGGAGGTAAAAATGAAAGATGTGAGTTATATTGTTGAGATGGGAATCAGCAATAACACCAGTTGAAGAATGTCAGCATGAAGAGGTATACAATCCCAAAGGCAAAAGTGGAGTCAGCAAGAGATGTCAAATGAGGACCATTAAGGATCATTTCCAGTACCAGTGAAGGATGGCTCTTGCCAACATGAATGACAGCACTTAAGGGGAAAAGGCTCTGTGCGTCTTGTCTGGATGGTGATAAAACTAATGTTTAGTCACCTAAAAATTGTAGATATATTTTGTATACATTAGCCAATAAATAGTTTTAAATGTCATATTTATTGTTAAATAAGTGTTGTATTTTAAAGATGTTCTAAGATTTATTTTGTTTGCAGTGAATTTTTGCATACAGTTAATGGAATTTGAACAAAGCGACCCAAAGAAGGAGGGCTGCGTGCCTTGCTAAAGAGTTAAAACGTATTTTTCTTCAAAACCTGGAATTCTTTTTTTGTGGCCAGAATTATATGTTGCCTGAGCTGACTGGGGAGTTTGTGTTCATACCAGCTTTCTATAAAACTGTTCTGCTGGAGTTTAAAAAATTTAATCAATTAGAATTGTATCATTTGCCATAGTTTTGCTCCCAGTGGTAATTTGCTATCCATTATTGTGTAATGTATATTGTTCTAGTTTAGTTCCTGTGTTGAAAACTGCTTTATTAGCTATTTCTTAAGCAATAGTGTTCATTAAAGTGAAATTGAGCCATAATATTACTGCACTATCGCAGTAATATGATCATACTCTTTCTACAGTGGGACATAAATCTGTCAATAGCAAAACCTGCAAAAATAAAAATATAAATCCACACCATCATATTGATGTGTTTTTTAAGATCTCAGGTCTATCAACTAGCTAGCCTGCATATATTGAATTTGCTTTTACTATGCCAGAGAAGAAATTGATTCTGTAGTTTTGCACATAAGTGTCATAAAAATCAGATCTAGTATGTCATTGGGCTCATTTAGAAAGAATTGATTTATTATTTACATTTAAGTTGAAAAAAATATGTGAATGTAAAAACCAGGTAAAGTAATGAAGAAGATAGTTCTGAATTGTACAAACCCATCTTGGCATGTAGTAGTAGCAATGCTGGGTCATGGTAGAAGAACAGCAAACCAGCTAAAGGTGCTGCGCCCGCAACTCCTAGTCTGAATTCTGCTTAGCCTTTCTCATTCTGAGGAGTAACTGTACTATCAGAAATACTCCTGTTGCCATATCATGGCTGGATTATGCCTGAAATGTAGCTGTCTAAAAATTATATTTTTTTCATAGAACATAGTCACCTAGACTTCCTTTATAATTAACTGGGCAAGCAGGTACCCCAAAAGAGCAGTATATCCCATTTTAAAGGACGTCTGGTGTAGAAGGAATGAATTCTTTTCTTCTCATGCTTGTCTGTTCTGATGAATTGGATGGAAAATCTGGGTGATTGGACTAGACAAACCTATGTTTTAGATTGGTGAAGTTAGGCATGATGAATTTAATGTGTAGGATGCACAAGCCAGCAAACTTACAGTGAAGAACTGCAAGTCATTCTGAGGGATAATAATTTTTGTAAATAAAATAATGAATTCTGCTATTAGTTGGAAAATAGGAATGAGCAGTATATAGACAGTTGTATGCAGATTCCACAAAGACAATCATATATAAAATAGATTAGGCATTTGGGAAAAAAAAAAAAAAAGAAGATATAAGAGTGACACATTAACTTGAAGGGATTGTTTTCTACACATAAGGCACACAAGGAAGGAACATCTGAATGGCTAGTGTGTGCTATAGAAAAACAAACATCCCTCCTGGATCATAGCTTCTAGTCATTTCTAGAACAGTAACTTTAGGTAGGTTTGACTGTTTGCAGGAATAATATAACTATGTCGAGTATAAGTAATTAAAGCTAATGAGGGATTATTACTGGGAGAACAGAATTGGAAATGTTTTAAACTGTCGTTTAATTTTAAAGAGAAGGGATGACAATTTTAAAAAGAGCAGATGACCTCATTCTAGTTTACAGTGTTTTTAGTGTTGAAGACAAAAAATTGATGTGAATGAATAACAGAAACAGCCGAATCTGGCAGTATTACTACAACAGAACCTTTTAGTCTGTTGTGGTCAGCTTTTTTGTCTATTGTATTTGCACAGACTTGAGTTAAATACCAGTTTGGAAACAACTGTCATAGAGTATAGATCATCTGTTTCTGTGTTACCTTTTAATGATTAAGTGTTTAGACTGTTTAAATACTAGTTGGCTGGATTAACAGGTTGGCAGAAGTTTCTTTCTATTTCATAAGCACAATCTTTAGTTGGTTTTATTGATACATTGGTTTGAGTTTTGTGCAACGGGTCAGCTCTGTTTAATCAGTAGAACAGGGCAGAGAAGTGAGGGAAAGGAGCAGATGGAGATGTTTTTTTTTTTCCCTTGCTTTATTTAAAATTTATATTATTATCACAGAAAATTTTCGGTTGGAAGGAACTTGAAAGATCACCTAGTTCCAAGCCCGCTGCCACAGGCAGGGACACCTTCTACTGGACCAGGCTGCTCAAAGCCCCATCCGATCTAACCTTGAAACTTGAGAAAGGATGTTTTCCTATATTGCGCCCTTCTCCCCCCACTCCCCCTTTTCCTTTTCCAGATAGCTGATATTTTGCTTCCTTATGTAACAGCTGAGAAGATCAAGGAATGATAGAATACATGCATTTCCATAAAAGTTGATCCATTAATAATTTTGCAGCATTAATCGTCAGTTCATTGGTAGTTGCAGATTTTATACTTCCAATAAATCCTAATAATATAGTAGTAAAATAATAAAAATATGCAAAATGAAACAAGGCTGTGGGAGGTTCACTGTTGTGCTGACTCCTCGTTTCTATCAATATTTCTGTCTTCAGTCACCTGTGTATTTTTGGCAGTATTCTGCTTCAGTATTGATTTCTGTTGCATCCTGAATGGCTTAGTATCTTCATACTGGCCTAGATGAAGATAGGTTTCTGCCTCATGTTACTGCTAAGGAGTAAGATGGGATGTTATGCAAGGGAAAGGAGAAGCAGATGGACAATAAAAATGGAAGGTGAGAAGGCATAATAATAAGGGGGAAAAAGGAGTAATGGAGATGTATGATAATGGAATTTACATGATGGGATGAGGCAATGACTAAAATCTTCCCATTACACAGATTGTTTCTTGGTAATAGATTGTGAGTAAGCCAAATGCAGAGTTTCTGTTAAGGTTTTCATGGCTTACTGTAATGATCTCTAAGGTATATGTAGAGAAAACTTGGTAATTAGTACATAAGGCTATGCCTTGGCTGTATAGAAAGTAAGACTAAACAGGTAGGAACAAACTATACATAACTCTCTAGATTGGTTATATACTTTTCAAAAACCTCACTTGAATGATGAATGTGAAAATGGGCTAATGAAAGTTTATGTCCTGGAAATTCTTAGTTTACCCTTTACTTATCAGGTATATGACATCTCAGATTATTTCACAGAATATTAAATATTTTTTGTCTGCAGAGTATCCCACACTTTGAAAATTTTTCAGTAACACATCTAGCCAGGGCTTGGAATTTGAGCAGATGATACCTGTCATTCCTTTCACTATATTTTACTTAGCATATTATATTCTTGTGTGTTTCACTAATATCTTCTCATGTTGTTCCTACTGTGTGTATTTAAGGTCAGACATACTACATACTTTCACTATTTCCTGCTTCATCTTTTCAGACAGTTTTGGGAAAACCATCCAAAAGAGCAAAACAGCCTTCAAGTGACAATCCATTTTCAGTCCTTGACTCTAAGACAAGTCTTAAAACTTGTCTTAGATTTTATGTCTACAGCTATTTTTATGTTTTGTTTTCACGGTGTATAATCTTGTTACTTGGGTTTGAGTTTATAAAGCTTTCTCAAGGATCCCTCAATTTCATGTGCTTTGTTGTCTAAGATCTCCTGTATTTCTCTAAATCAGTTATTCATATGGTGTAAGGGAAGGTTTAAGTTAGATATCAGGAAAAGGTTCTTCACCCAGAAGGTGGTTGGGCACTGGAACAGGCTCCCCAGGTGTAGGGTGATAGACCAATTTAAGGCTCTGATGACCATCATGATTGGTTACAGGAAACACCTTAGCACCTGGAGGGGGGCCTTGTCAGAGGATAATGGGTTCAGACTGATAGGATTAATGAAGGGTGGAGTGTTACGAAAATAGCATGGGCTTTCTTTACAACATCCTAAGGGAACATAGGGAGATGATCCCCAGGCCCATGTCATCTGTCTATAACCCCGAAAATTATTATTGACTATAATCACTCAAATTGCCTAAGAAAAAAAAAAAGGTATAAAAAAAAGATTGGGCATGAGCAAGAGGAGGGAGAAGTTTCCATCATCTCTACCGGGGTAACTAACGAGCTACCTGGTTTCCTCCCACCCCTTCGGACACTGTAGGGGTGAGCAACCATTTACTCTGATTTTCTGTATCTTGACCTTACTTTATGCTTTAGGTCTTATACTTTATAGATTACTGTCTTTCACCTTTACCCTGTAGATACCTTATTTATTAATTGTACTTTGCTACTTTGATACTAATTTCACCTTGCCCTACACCTCGTAACTTACTGGGTATATATCTTTATACTCTTTGTTTTGGTTATCCTACACTGTACTTTATTGCTGACCTGTTGCTTGTGACTTGCTTTAAGGTGTGCGGTGCCTCATCTTAGTGAGTTGTCATGTGTGTTAGTGGGAAGCAGCTCTGTTCTTTCTTTTTAGCTTTGTGTTAACATGTGTGTTTAGATTTTGTTCTAGTCTTTGCAAATTGGTTTGTCCTGGAGTGGGGTTGCTTGAGTTTTGTATTAAGGCTTAGGTAACTGTGCTGTTTTGTAGGGCGTGTTTCTGGTTTTTGGGTTTGTTAGTTAAGCACACTCATGCAGTTAAACATTATCACTGGCGATGTGAAGCCTGCAGTAGCTTGTCACATATTTGGATTAATAAAAGTTATTTCATGAACTACTAGAGTTAGTCCGGTTTGTTTCTGGTGCTGGCAGCCTCATAACTTGTAGGAGAACTTTACAGAGAAGGTTCTCCCTTGCTATTAAGTGCCATCCCCATATCGGGGTATCAAAAGTCCTGTCCATCACAGTGACTCTGTCTAGCGAAGGGTCTCTGGAGGTGAGACGTGGACAGACTGTTTTGGGCTTTAAAAGGCTTTGATATTCCAGGGACACTGGATAAGCAATTAAAAATGTATTAATATAGGTGGGACAAGAAATCTTTGCGTTTCTGCCTCTTTTTCATGTGATGCCAGGGAAGTGGTTACAGCACCAAGTCTGACAAAGTTCAAGAAGTGTTTGGACAATGCTTTCAGGCACATGCTGTGATTTTTGGGGATAATCTTGCCCAGGGCCAGGAGTTGGACTTCTGTGATGCTTAGGGGTCCCTTCCAACTCAGGATAATTCTGTGATTCTCAGATTGAAGCAGATAAGGAAGATACCACAAGATACATTAAAGTTATTTTATATTTTCATTGGCAACATCATTTTAAAGTGGCATAAGTTTAAGGTGATAATTGAATTGATGCAGAAACGTAGGGGAGAAATGCAGGTGATTTTTCAGAGGACTAATTATAAATAAGCTTATGTAGGCAAAGGAGGGTGCAACAAATAGGTAGGAGTGGCTTACTGTCATATAAAGCCTTCCTCAAAGGTGGTGGGGTTTTTTTGTTTTGTTTTGGAGTTTGTTTCATTTTTTGTTTGTGTATTTTGGGTTTGGTGTGGTTCTGTTTTGTTTTTGTTGTTTGTTTCTTTGTGAGTTTTTTGTTGCCTTTTTAAAAATACTGTTTTCTGCTTCACTATGAGACAAATGTCAACTTCTATACTTGCATAAGTTTGTTTCTTTATATTCTGGATACTTGTTCTTGCAATATTGTTAATTATGTTTGCTGCTAAAATAAAATTTTTATGCATGTTGCTTCAGGAACTGCTCTCTAGGCCTCTCTAATTTCCATGCTGGGTTGATATAATCATTCAGATGAACTCATTGAAGTGGCTGTTATATTGTGACAGTGGCAACAAGAGTCAAGAGAACTAATTAAAGTTAGACAAATCATATATTTCTGGTGGTAGTCCATTTTGTACGTGTTATGAAATTCCTAGGGTAACTTCAAAGAGACCATCAGGTATCTTTCTTTTAAGGATTTTATCTCAGAGTTAGCACTGGTCGGTGCTGGAATATAGTAGAAAATGTAGCTGTAAGTTTGTCATTGCAAATTTTTTACTTTTTAAGAAAGTCTGTTCTCTGCTGGCAATCATTTATAGTTTAGGTTTAGTTCAATAGTTAAAGCTTAGTATTCTGGTGAGAGATTGATGATTACATTTAAATGCCTACTTGCAGGTATGTAGGATGTTAGTTGCTTAAAGTCCTGTGATATACAGAGAAAATCTAGTCAAGACCATCAACAGAGGTTAGAAAGCAAAATGGATGCTTACACTTAAACACCTGAAATCAGTTTTCTGAACTCAGAACTGAAGTGTCTTAGTGGCACACATGCCTGTGCCAAACATTGTTATTTTTTTGTTGAAAAGTCATGTAGCATGTAATTGAATTTGTTTTTGAGAGAGAATGGTGAGCCTTCTGCTCTTATTAGGGTATTTTAAAAGTAGCTAACTTAAATGTATTTTGACAGCTGTGTTTCAAGAGGGATTGTTTTGAGTTTTCCATTACACTTCCTGTTCATGCAATTGTAATCCAAAATGACTAGTCAACAAGTTGAAGAGGTAACTTTCTGTGGTTATTTAGTCAAACAGTTTTCAATTATGTCTGTAAAGGTTAAGATCAACAAAAGGAATATTACTTCAGACTGTAAAGTGCAAAGGAATGGGAATGATATCAAACATGAGGACTGTTTAATGATGGTGAAAGTAAGTGGTTCTCAGGGATGTGTTTCTAATATTTTGTGTATCTTTGTGTTTCAAACATGGTTCCAGGGTTGACCAGGATTTAATCTGAGTGGAATCACTTAGAGTAAAGTCTTCACTTTTTGGATTCTTTTTGTTTGTTTGTTTTTGGTTTTTTTGGGTTTTTTTTGTGGTTTTTTGTTTTGTGGTTTTTTTTTGTTTGTTTTTTTTTTGTTGTTGTTGTTGTTTTTTTTTTTTTGCTTTGCTATGTTGAGAGTGGACAAAAAACTTCTATGCAGTCTTCAGTTTTGTCTCTTTATCTGCAAGGGATCCATATAATTTTTGTAAGTTGTATATTTACAATATCACTAAAACCAGCTTCCTTAATTTGCATTGTTCCTAGTGTTGTTACATAAAAATAGATGTAATGGTTTTTTTCCAAGACTATCTAAACATATTTTATTTTTCAGTTAAAATCTCCTAAAAAATAATGCATTTACCTTCAAACACTTTTTATTCAGAATCAGTTTCTTTCTGTTTCCTCCTCTTTAGATTTCTGTATATCTGGTTTTCCCATTTGCATCTGCAACTGTTTGCAGATTGGACTTTTAAGAACTCTTTGTATTTATGTAGGCTGTGGTGAGCGAAGCAAGAACTGCTAGCACGTGATATGCTGTCCTGCTATACCTGTGCAGTACATCAGTACTTCCCAGAAGAGTAATCTTGGTTGTGTGTTGTGTAACTCTGCAGTTTCCCAAATATTCAATGTTGCATTGGCAAGAGGCATCTTCCTTGGCTCACTGAATGTGAAACCATGCACTAAATCATACTAAACTGGTTAACTGGCAACCATTTGGAATGTTTTGTTCTGTTTATTTTGGGGTTTGTTGGTTTTGCCTGTTTGTTTTCTGAGAACATTGTGAACCAGATCAGTTCGATAATTTGGGTCTTTGGGGAGCTCTATGACTGCTCTGTCACAGTTAGAATGGGATGTTCAAGAGAAAAAGGTGAAGGCAAGGGGCTGCAGGATGAGGAGAATATTGTCTTCATTTGATGCAGTGCTGGGTGACGTTAGATTAGTTTGTTGTTGAAATCACAGTGTAAGCCTGCTGCATTTCAAATGTACTAGATGTTTGGCACTTAACAGGCATACATGCCTGTGTATGTGGGAGGTTTGGTGCTTGCACAGAATATGGAGTTCCTTGCAGGTGATAAACATTTCTGTTTAGCCTTTTCTAACACAGTGAGAAAGGATTTTAATTTTGCAAGGGAATATTTAGCTTGATTTATTCTTTTGGATTTGAATTTTAACCCATAGTTCTGCTAGGCATTAGTACACTGACGAAAGTGTCTACTGATAAAAATTTTTGGTACAGTTGATACTGAATTTCTTGCTTGAGATTTTTTGATATTCATTACAAGAAATACAGTGGATTATCTTTCAGAAAATATTGCTCATTCTCTTTCCCTGGTTAACTTGGATTAGTATTTAATCTTTCTTCTAGATAATACATTCTGCAGTTTAGACATGGATCATGGGACTCAGTAGCTAAAAATTTTCACCTTGATTTATGTTGCCAGTAAAGTTTTTGAAAGTTTTTTTTTCCTTTATAAACATCGGCTTACTGTATTTCCCAATTACAAATTCTCCCTTCTTTGAGTTTCTGTGATTTACAGAATATTAAATAGTAAATGATAAAATGAGCTATAAAAATTTATTTCCCCCCTATTATTAATAGAGAAGTGAAAAGGGCACTAACAAAATTCATATGGAATCATTAGTGTTTTCAGTAAACTATTAATTTCAGGAAACTTGAAAAACTCTACCTCTGATATTTTGAACTTTACTAACTTATGGATTTTTTCCATCTGATATATTTATTTTGCTTCTTTATCATCAATTTATAAGAATAAAGTGATCTTTTGCAATGTATGTCTCCCAATGAAATGTCAAGGTTTTTGCTCTCAGTGTAGTTTTTACTTTAGACTTAGGGAATTTGATTTCAACTCTTGTATCATGTTTCATTCCATTTTTGGAACTTACCTTGTCAGATAAAGTGTTTTGGTTTGTTTTTTTGTTTCTTTTTTTTTTTTTT
>VXBX01007916.1:69482-88638 GCA_013400415.1 Scytalopus superciliaris | reverse complement strand
TTTTTTTTTTTTTTGTGTTTTGGGGGTTTTTGTTTGTTTGTTTTGTTTTTTTGGTTTTGTTTTTTTTTCGGGTCAGCAATTGCTTTTGCCTTGTTGTCACGTAAGGGTTTTTGATTTTTTTTCAGACTTTTGTGAGGATCGCATTCTCTTTTTTTACATTCATGTACTGAAGAGCTGATACACTTAGCTTCTCTTTCTCTGGATTTGACTAATAATTCTGTCTCATGCTTAGTAACAATGAACATAATTTGCTAATGTCCATGATGTTTTTGTTGTGAAAGAGAAGACATTTTCCATGGTCTTTACTGCAGTAGGTAGTACTCATTTTCATTAGGAATATTTCTGCTCTCAGTGTCAACACTACAGGAAAGCAAATTTCAAAGGAAGATAATAATTTTACCTTTTGAAGGTATTTGGAAAAATAAGAGTTGAAAATAACGTTATCTGATAAAAAGTAGACAGGGTAGGTTATTTATATAATCTGTGTATGCAAGAAGGAGTGACGTATCTCATGTGCCCATCTCTCTCAAAAAACTTTTTGTTAGAGTACCATGTATAAAACTGTTGATGATGGTTAGTATAATGATACTAACTTAAACTTTGATTCCTTTTGTTTATTATCAAAATCAGGGTTGACTGTGGATCTTTATCAAGGTGCGTATATTTGGGAACCATATATAAAAACACTGGAACAACCTAAAACTAAGAATTTATTAAGACTCAAAATTGTACATACTGATGAAAGCATCTACAGTAACAATCAAATGGAATTAATCTGAGATTTCTCACACTTTTTTTTTTTTTTTTCTGATGGGCTGGTATGAATCACGGTGTGAGAAGGGATTAGGGGTAGACATGGAACAACTACTTAAACACTGGCTATAAGGCACTCTTCACATAAAAAATACCAGTGTTTATACATTTAAGGTATATATTTACGCTAAATTAATCCTAAAAACCCAGTTCTATGCAGAAATATGATGGCTTTGTAAGCTGCATTTATGGTCGTTCCTAATTCAGAGGAATAGTTTAAGCTTCTCTGTCAGAACTCTAAATTTTATCTAGCACTACTGTGTTTAGTTTATTCATCACAGTTGCTGAAGGGTAAACTAAAAGAGAAAACATAATTCATCTTGGTGGCCAACACTTGGTAGGACTTGATTATGCAAATTGATTTAAATTTTGTAGTGCAAGTATACAAATGAGCCTCTGGTACTGCACAGTTTAACTCTCTCACAGATAAAATGTAGTTGAAAAACGTATTTTGAGAAAATGAGCTTAAACAGGCTTTTTGTGCAAAATTATATTGTGTAATCCAAACTGAATGCATTTTAGTGTTTTAAGATTGCAATTAAACATGGTTAGAAGCTACACAAATTAGCAAGTTTTTAATGGCACTTATGGTCATCACAATTTAATATGGATGACTGAATTTTACTGTCAGTTATGAATAGATTGTTCTGTATTGTTGTTTACTAGGAAATGATGCTTCATGCTGTGTCAGTTTTTGTTGAAATTTATGTAAGAATTCACTGAAATTACTGTAAACAAATCCAGAGCTTCTTCAAATGAAGTGCCCCAAGTAGTACCTGTGCGGGATAGAGTTAAAAAATATGTAAACTTATTTGCCAGAAATAAGTTTTTTACCCATTTCAAACATTTTTAGTAAGTTTCAGTGATATATCAAGGTAATATATGTTAAGTCTCAGAATTTTGTAATTTTCTAGTGTCTTTCTGCATTATTCAAACAAATGAATGATATTCTATACTTTGTATGTTTTCCATTTCTACTGTTTGTTAGGTGGACATCTTATCCCTTATTAAGGTCTATTATTTTATCCCTTACTTGAATGCAGAAAATTTGAAAATAGGTTTCTCAAGTGCATATCATATTATTTCCAGGCTCTATGCCAAAATTCAGTTAATTTAACCCTCTTCTTCAAAGAGCATCTCTTTGCACTAGTGTGGTTAACCATCCACATTAATTGAGTTTGAAATAGCAGTGGAAAAGTCAACTTTACTGAAAGTATTGTGCTTTCAGTTCTCTCTCTTTTACAATTGCCATAGCTCAATTACTGAAAGGCATCACAATATATAGAGTTACTGATTACTCTGTAAACATAGCTAAGAACAAAACTCTTTTTGCAGTAGTCACAATTACCATTGTGAGAATTTCCTAATAGGGTAAATTGAGGTGGACGTTCTGTTGTGGATTTTTTGCTTGGTTGGTGGGTTTTTTTTGGTACGGTGGTTTTGGTGTTGGTTTTTTGTTTTCTTAATGCTGCAGAGTTGTTAATTGCTTCTTTATCAAAAAGCTATATGTTTGCAACATATATCAATAGGAAATGCAAAGAACTAGTAGTAGCCTTAGGTAAACCTCAGAGGGCACGGTCACTGTATTATCTCCTGCCTCAGGGTAATAGGAGCAGAACAAAGTCCTGCAATAATCAGCTGCTGCAAATTTGGGAGATTAATTTATACACATGACTCAGGGAGAACTTCAGGAACTGAAGATTTATTNTATATATTCTGTGGTTTTGCTTAATGTCTTGAAGTGTTAGCAACTTTTTGAGTACTTTGGAAAGTTTTTAACAAGCCAGAAACTATCCATGATGGGGATTTCTCATCAGATGAAAGGTAAAGGTCCTGTTCTATAAGACCCTTGGTTCTGGATTAGCTAAAAGTAGTTCAGAAGGGCAAATTTAACTATCAGTTTGAAACAATAGTTCACCTTTAGTTGGAAAATCAGGTAACAGCATTTTAATGTGTGTTTTTAGTCTAAATTAGCTGCTCTAAAATACAGACAATGCAACCTTGAGGTGACAAAGAGGGTGAGTGGGTGAAATGGCCCATATGTGTTGTTCAGTTGGCTTGTTCCCTGGAAATAGAACCATTTTATTGTGAATACTTAAAAGAGAGCTGGTAGATAGCTTGGATACAGGAAGACATCTACATTAGCAAGAGGAGGAACAGGCAGGCACCTCTCAGAACTGCCACTTTATCTAATTACTTTTGTCAGGGTGTAAATAAATAAATTACCCTTTTTCAGGACTAATGCCTCATTGAAACCTCTCTTTCAGGAANTTCCATTTCTACTGTTTGTTAGGTGGACATCTTATCCCTTATTAAGGTCTATTATTTTATCCCTTACTTGAATGCAGAAAATTTGAAAATAGGTTTCTCAAGTGCATATCATATTATTTCCAGGCTCTATGCCAAAATTCAGTTAATTTAACCCTCTTCTTCAAAGAGCATCTCTTTGCACTAGTGTGGTTAACCATCCACATTAATTGAGTTTGAAATAGCAGTGGAAAAGTCAACTTTACTGAAAGTATTGTGCTTTCAGTTCTCTCTCTTTTACAATTGCCATAGCTCAATTACTGAAAGGCATCACAATATATAGAGTTACTGATTACTCTGTAAACATAGCTAAGAACAAAACTCTTTTTGCAGTAGTCACAATTACCATTGTGAGAATTTCCTAATAGGGTAAATTGAGGTGGACGTTCTGTTGTGGATTTTTTGCTTGGTTGGTGGGTTTTTTTTGGTACGGTGGTTTTGGTGTTGGTTTTTTGTTTTCTTAATGCTGCAGAGTTGTTAATTGCTTCTTTATCAAAAAGCTATATGTTTGCAACATATATCAATAGGAAATGCAAAGAACTAGTAGTAGCCTTAGGTAAACCTCAGAGGGCACGGTCACTGTATTATCTCCTGCCTCAGGGTAATAGGAGCAGAACAAAGTCCTGCAATAATCAGCTGCTGCAAATTTGGGAGATTAATTTATACACATGACTCAGGGAGAACTTCAGGAACTGAAGATTTATTAAGAGTATCTGATATGCATTAGAATGAAGAGAAGTCGCTTTTCTTGAGTGAAGTGATATAGGATATGGTGACTGGAATATGATAAGGAGGACAGATGAGTGTTGGAGCCAGTCATTCCATCACAGAAGTTCCACAGAAGTTATGTTCCATTCTGGTATGTGCAAATAAGTTTATATATNAACCTTGAGGTGACAAAGAGGGTGAGTGGGTGAAATGGCCCATATGTGTTGTTCAGTTGGCTTGTTCCCTGGAAATAGAACCATTTTATTGTGAATACTTAAAAGAGAGCTGGTAGATAGCTTGGATACAGGAAGACATCTACATTAGCAAGAGGAGTAACAAGGAACAGGCAGGCACCTCTCAGAACTGCCACTTTATCTAATTACTTTTGTCAGGGTGTAAATAAATAAATTACCCTTTTTCAGGACTAATGCCTCATTGAAACCTCTCTTTCAGGAAGCAATAGATAGGCTGTTGAACTGCATCAGGAAATTGCCCAAATCAGAAAATACTAGAGAAACAAAAATATTTGTTACCACCTAAAAAAACAGTGCTTCTCTCAACCCCAACTCTTATGAGTTATCCTTCATCTGTTTGCTATAGTCATGCTGATGTATTTTTAAAAGTTTTCAGCCTATCATGTTTAAACGAAGTGATCTTGCCTCAAGCAAGATGTTGAGGAAGGATAGATTAAACTTTGCTATCTCTAGCCAGTGGCTTAGGTGGGCTCTGAACATTACTCCAAGAGCAGAGATTCACTTATTTTCTTACAAAACAGTCTTAACAGGACTGTTCTCATCTGTTCCTGCTAAAAGGCTTAATTTTCCTATTCATGGTCCTCTTACCTATATTTAATTGTAACCTTATGGCTATAAAGTGAATTCCATGCATAATTTATTCTTTTTCCTCTGGAGAAAATAAGAATTTTAGAGTAGCCAACATAATTTTTCCTTTATATGTAACTAGTGCTCTACAATGTCTAACAGTGAGAAACATTTACTGTGTAATACTTGCTTCTTGGTATAGTTTTAGTCTGTAGTAAATGTTAAGTAGAGTTAAAGATGCATGAATAGACTTCTGTATTATTTTCTGTGTGTTATCTCACACATTCTGTATTTTGCCATTCTATTAAATTTGCTCATTAAGAACCAATGTCCTGTAAATCCCATGAGGCAAATATAATGTTCTCTGTAGCATAGGGTGTATTCAAACATCTGTTTATTGCAGAGCACTGGACCACAGAATAGGGTTCTGATGTCCAGATATAAAATGATCCTATATAAGCTGATCATAGACTGAGTGTCCAGTCTGGAGTTGCTTCAGTCTGGACTTAACTTTAAATGAAGTGCAACCAAAACATTTTAATAGTGGATCTCATCTCTTTCTTTATATGCCTGTAAACACAAATTATTTGTGTTATGATTACAGTTATTGTCAGCTGTGCCAAGGAGATGATTAAATCCTGATTATTCCCTAATTTTTGTACGTATTTTGATCACCTATTGGAAAATATAACCGCTTCACGTTTTATTTCCAGGTGGATACTAATAATTTTCTGTCAGGTTAATACTAAATAAAGCTGTTAATTCCTGCAATTAAAATCATCTCTCATTACATGAAAATTGCTGTTGTGAATATGCAAAAACACCACCAGTAAATTACTTTTTTTTCCTTTGGCTGGTTGTTATGTTTAAGACAGAGAAAATATTCCATCTTTGGAGATTGAGGATGAAATTAGTATGATAAGACATCAGTGTGATGAAACAGCAGACTTAGGTTATATTTTACAGCTTGAATGCAGTTCAAGGAAAACAACACCAAGCCCCAAAATTCATTGAGATAAAAATAGTTGGAGGCTGTGAGAATATGGGGTCAAGGAAGAAGGAAGCATGATATAGGCTTTCTCTGTCTTAAACACTTTTGAAGGCAGCTCTTTCTCCAGCTGCTGTCAGAGATGGGATGCCAAGCTAGATGAAGACAAGCTAGATCAGATTCAGCATGGCCGTCCTTCTGTTTTAAAGTATTTAGGAGAAAAAAATGATTGTCTGAGGAGTTATACATTCCTTGCTTTGCTATTTTTGCTAAAAAGGTTTTATTTTGTATGTTTCAGAAATGCTGGACAACTGATTCACTGAAAACAGTTACATTCCAGATAGAAAAAATTCTAATGTCATCTTGTGTTTAGGCAGTGTATCCTTGCATAACTTGTCTGCAGAATGGAGGTTTTACTTCTAATCAGGTATTTTAAAAAAAAAAAAATGTTTCTGCTATTCAGTGTTTTCTTTCTCTCTCATTTGTTAGAGCATGGCAAGCCAAGGGGTTCAGTGGGGTGCCCTTGTTCCGGTGGGTAATTCCTGTCAGAGGAAATGCAAATGAAAAGGGTCAGAAAATGGCTTGTGTTCACTTCCTGATTTGAAATGTAAATGTACTGCTGGAAGTCTACCACTGGAGACAGGAATCAAACAGCTTTATGAAGTGCAGGGTAACAGCACAAAGTATCTTTTGAGAGACTGATTTGTAAACTGGAAATGCTGTTTGAGAGCAACAAGCAAATGCAGTCCATCTCCTCTAGAACTGTATGGTATGGTAAGCTAGCTGAAAAGGGATCTACAAAACTTGAAAAGAAGTGCAAAAGCTAGGGTTAAATATCATCTGGTAACTTAATCCTTTTTCTCTTTGCTGTGTTAGAAAATACAGACGTGGTTTTTAAAATCCACAACCTGTTCTCTGTCACAGCCGTTTGAAAGCACTGACATGCCCTGGAATGCAAAGCTCTAGCAGGATGTGAAATGCAGTTGGAGAAGTTGGAAAAGAGTTCATTCAGTGTTACCACCTGGGAATTTAGACACTCAACAAGGAGGGATGGAGCAAAATAGTTCCCATGGAAAGACTGAAAGGAGATTAGGGTGTGGGAGTTGCTTTGGAACTGTAACAACGGCCAGCTCAGAAGTAAACCCCAGGACTGACTGTGTACTGTCTGTCTTTCCTTTCTTCCAACTACCCATCTACCAAGTTTCAAACTAAAATTTTAAATTAATTATAGTATAAAAACTGCTATCTTTTGCTGTAGGCATACCTAATATTATAGGTTTAAAAATTAATAGGGAAATTGGCCAGTGATATGCTAATAGCTATTTAAATAAAAAGTGACTTTTATTAGTACAATGTGGAAACGTTGAAGTAGTTCAGGACACCTAAAATTCCACCAGAAGGTTTTGTATCGCTAGGTGATTTATATACAATCTGTATACCTCTTTGAAAGAAGTATAAACATGCTGTTTTAGAAGGTCACATATAGAGAGACAAGCAAATAAGGATGAATATTGTGAATGTGGGTGCATGAGTCATTAGTCCCTCTGACTGACAGAAACAGCAAAAAGGTATTTTAAACTAAAGGTATTCTTTGATTTTTTTTTTCTTCTTTTTAATGCTTTTCAGTTTAGTTGTGGTACACCTGTACTGCAGTCACATTTATACTAACACTCACTATAGCTCCTGAGTTCTCATCATGCTTGCTTCTTCTTAGGCTGGTGACTGTGTGTTGTGGATGCATTTGGGATTTGGCTTTTGTATTTTTGAGGAGTGGACAGTGGTTATGATCTTTTGTCTCTTCATCCTGTCCCCCTTCTCTGAGTCCATAGGATGTATTCTCATCTTCTTACGTGGGTCACTTCAACCCTATTCTATACCTTTCACCATCATATTTTAATGGTTTGAGTCTGTAGATCTTTGGTTTACCTGCAGTAGACTGTACCTCATTTTAGCCTGTTCTTTGTTTTTCTAATTGGCGTGTGCTATGTAGTTGCATGTGGGGAGTATTTTAGGCAAATTTATGTCTTTTTCACTAATACATGCATTCATATAGACCTTCTTTTGTCATTCCTTCTTCTTATTTGTTTCTACTCCCTTACATTCTCATTAATTCAACATTCATACCACTATTAACATGTCTATTGCAAATCTCTATGGGTGTATTTTTCTCTTGGAGTGTGTTTAACTTTTTATACCCCTACACCTATAGAACAACCAGTATACAAAAATGTAGAGGATGCCACTGCAGTTAGTGTTAATTAGCTCAGCTGTTAATGTAAGTGAAATGCTGCCATACTGGGTCAAATGTTATTTCATCCAAGGACAATATTTTGAGTCATTGGTACCTGTAAAGTCAATGGAATGATGAGGAACAAAGTATAACAGAAAAATATTCCTGTCTCTCAAAAAGGTATGTAATATAATGGCACATCAATTTAAGAATGTTACTAAACCTGTCCTATTTTTTTAACTGTAATGAACTTCTTTTTGATCCTTGCTGAGTCTTTGGGTCTCAATTGGGATGAAAAGATACACTGAATCTCTGAATATTTTTTTCTTTGTTTTTTCCCTGCTTCTGGCTATGTATGGAACTCATCCTCCAGGACCAGTAAGACTGTTGGAAAGACAATATTAATTTGGTTGTTAATGGTCCCAGGAGGCTGCAGGCACATTGAGGAATTCTGTGGATGGATCTCAAAAACCATCTCCCCCTCTCTTGGTGGGCATTGAATGGGTCCTTGCAGGAGTAGCTGTGCTTTGAAGTGTTGTTTCATCATCCTGTTATGCAGCTGGCTGTGTTGCCTGTATACAGAAACAAGGGACTAGCACAGAGGGCAAGGCAGTGGTTCTGCACCTGAAGGTACAGTCAGTGTGCTAACAAGGCATGTGCTTAATCTGTGCAAAACCTTTTTAGCCTGTCAGGTATTATGGATGTGGAAGGCAGGGGCATGCATTTTCAGTTACATTTTCATCTTTTCAGCAAAACTAAAATGGTTTCAATTTGGAACAGCATTAGCTGCTAATTGTTTGCTCAATAAGTGAATCAGAGTCTATCTACTCTCTTTTGTGAAAGATACTGTAGAGTTTTAAAAGTATCAAACTTACATGCATTAGTAAATCTACTTTAATAGTATTTGTATCACATATTTCTTACTATATTTCTTAATTTTAAATAGAGACAAGAAGTTGAAAAAGATTACACTTGTGTTTTCAACCAGACTGAGCATACTGCCTGAGAAAAAGTCAGTGTGAAAAAGTGCAGGCTTCTGTGAGTTGATTTCAACAGGGGGATGGTATTTTCCCCCTCTTTTCAATCCAGTAGATGAATTGTGTCCATAAAGAACAACTTTTTTGTTTGCATTTTAAATCTCAGTTTATGGTTCAGCTGCTGATTTGCAGTTGGCCGTCATCAGCTCCTGGATTCTGTTTGTTGTCCTACCTGTAAGCACTTAACACAATGTAAAATGATCACCTTGAAAACAGTTGTGTATTGAACTGGAACAAAATAGGACTGTTTAAAGATAAGGGAAACTCTTGAATTGGCAATTCTGAGTGCAGGAAGTTTTGAATTGGAGACTGATTACTGTATGAACTGCTGCCACTTTTTGACTTCAAAGAATCTCCAAGAAAATGAATTAGTTACTCAATATCATTCCCATAGACAACAGAATTGAGAGGCCAGGATAGAACCTCTGAATCAGTTCTTTGAAGCTAGAGCCTTATTTTTTTTCATATTTGACCCATGTCTAGCACATGAGTAGTGTTATGTAAAGCTCAATATGCAATAAGAAGTAGGCAATCTTATGAATGTATAGCACACAATTATTCAGTTGTCAGGAAAGAAGCAGTTTTATATTTGACAGGTTAGTAAGATTATCTGTTTTGTCATCGTTGCCTCCTAAGAATGGACAAGGGTGGGAAATCTACTTAACTGTTAAAGTTGACCAATCCCACATAATGTCTTTCAGCTTGGAAATTGTAAGATACCTTATATTAATCTCACAAACGTATACCATTGTTTTTTTTTTTTTTTTTATATTTTAGTGATAATCCATCTCAAAAATTCACTGTTATATTTCAGCAGATGTTGAATAGATTAATGTATAGTGGTTGTATCTATGTTTTGCAGTGGACATTTTTCATAAAAAAATTCTAAACTTTGGTAATTACTTCATAATAATAATAATTACTTGTCTAATTATAAAATTCTTCTTTCCATATGTTTTGAGAAAATAGCAGGTTTTTTTTTTTAAATAAATTATCAATATTTCCTTTCAGGTGATAAAGCACGCTAGCTAAAGTAAATTATGAATATGGCTACCTAGATGTTTCTGGAGTGAAGTATTTGCTTCATATAATCGATTGGTTCACAATTAAGGATATGCATCAGTGAAGACAAGCACATAATGAAGATAAAGAATGGCTGTGGAGGCTTCCTGATCTTAATATGAAATAATTAATTTAATTAACCCAAATATAGGAAGCTCTGGCAGTTATTAAAAGGCTTTGAAATCTAAGCAGACTTTTGTATATCAATGGCCTGCATTTTGTATGACATGTTACAGATGCTTTCAGATTTTTTACGGAAGCTTTAGATATTTGGATATAAAATTCAGTAGATCAGCTGCCATCAATCAAATATATTGATGCATATTTGAAGAAAATCTGTTTGCTTCAACTTCCAGCCACAAGGAGGCTTTGGGAAGAAAGGTCATCCCATTGTTGGAATCGCATTCATAGTTTTTTTAGCAAATATGACTGGAGAGACTGTGAGAGATCATATAATTAACGTTTACTGAAACCGTGATATGTGCCTCACTAAGTCCAAAGGACTCTTTGTATGTTGATGTGTGTACACTGATAATGGGCACTAATTCTTTTTGAATGACAAACAGAAAAAAAAAAACAAAACCAACCTCTTATTTGCTGAGTGTTTTTAGAGCAGGTTTTCCAGTGACAATCAGTATTCAAATAATTAGAAGTTTGTCTTAGCTGATGTATTAGAGGCAAAGACATTGAGATCATTAAAGATGAGATCCGTTGTAAGTTGCTCTAGTCATGTAGAAGTAGTCATCTAAGCTCCTGTAATACTCAACAGGGAAAAAAATACCACCTTAGGTGTTGGTTCACCAGATTGCTAAGTAAAGCTTCATGAATCATTTCAAAGGTATTTATCCTTTTCTTCACTGACTGAAGGTGGGATTTAGCTCTCTAGCATAAACCATGTGTTGACTTCAGATGCTTAAGTTCAGTTTAGGTAAATAGCCATGTGGTTTAGAAATTGTTGTTTACAAAACATCCATGAGGCCGGAGTACCTATAGTANTATTTTTGTTTACTGGTAGCATTAAAGTGTAGACTTCTAAAGAATATGCCATGTGTTATGGGCCAGTTTGAGGATATTTTCAGTACCATCTCTACATATTTGGGGAATATTCTGACCATTAAAGTTTTGAGTACATGTTCAGAAAGTTCCCACAGTTAAAGAATATTATTATATCCAGTTTTAAATTTGCATTAACTGGTACTAATTTTTCCATAAATTCATTGTGGTGAACAAGAAATTATGATGGATCTGTAATAAACTGTTCTTCAAGTATGCTTCTGACAATTAAAACAGTGAGCAGGTTCATAAAAGATAATTTCAGATAGTCAGGCTAATTTGGCAGCCAGTGCTTGCTCATTATAGAGAATTTCTTACACATTATAGAGAACTTCTTACACATAATGAGGAAGGGAAGAAATAGGAACCTGGACTCAAGAGAACTTCTGAGGAGGTGATAGTTGTTTACTACTGCTCCTGGCATGATGGTATCTTTTATCTTCCTCAGCTGCTTTGCTTTCGAGTAAGGAGTGATAATGAAGGCTGTTTTATTTTAAGGGCTTATTGCATACCATAAAAGGTGTGAAGATAAAAATTTCAGATAGAACCAGTACATTAGTCCTTTTGTAAATGCACTGTCTTCATTATATTATGAGCATAATGAAATGGAAATCACAGAAAATTAAGTAAGCCATAGCGAAGCATTTACTAGAGCCCAGACATGAATCAGTGTTTTAGAATTCTGTTTCTGATCAACACACCAAATCTTTTCTGTGATTCTATTTGGAGTGACACCTGGGTTATAGTTTTGACTGGATTTGTGCTGCCTCATAAGCAGAACATAAAGCAAATTATGCACATCAAATTATTAGAAAAAAAAAATAGGTTTCTGTTGATTAAAACATGCACTAAAACTATAAAGTGCCTTATTGCCATAGGAAATGAAGGAATTTTGTAGCTGCTGGCTTCCTTTAATGATGATCTCTCTTTCTATGTTTGTAGCATATATAATTCTGGGTAATTTGTTGTAAACTTCCTTCTGCTGTCTAGTTGAGGTATAGCCTACACTACCACTTGGGAACACCTCTGAATATGTCAGGCAGAATCAGTAGCTATGTTTTTGCACATCATTTTATTTCACTGTGGAGAGTTCATCTTGGATAAATATAGAAGTAAAACAAGTTGAAAGGCATGTTGAAGTTGCATATGAGACAGTTATGTGGGAATTTGTTGCAGCAATTTCTCCTCTAATGATAAACAGTTACGCACATCACTTCGCAAGCTATACATCTTGTTCTGGCCATTCAGAATTATTTGGAACCCACCCACAGAGATACTCATTAATTCTGTTCAAAATCGAACCATTACCTGATCCAAGAAGCAATGTACTTCTAATTTATCTGTATTGATCCAAGTCACAGGTCATGGGTACATGCAATACTGCTTGTAGTTTTATTTGGGCTTTTTGTTTGCTTGGCATTTCAGGGATGGGCTCTGGGGTTGGGAAGACTTTGTCTTGTCCTCGAGTCCTTGAGTTTTGAATTACTTTGAGACATGTAAATGCTTCAGCAATTTTCCTTCTTGAGATAGGAGGCTCAATCTGGGACTCTGACATGTCAGAAGAACTATGAGGTATTGCTTTCTGATTAATATTTTAGGTTAATAATCTGGTCAGCAGTGTAAGGCATATAAATGTACATTGTGATTGAAGTCTATTTCACTAGAAAATTTCAGATATATTTTTTTAAAAAAGGTCGGGGAGCATGTCAGTAAAAAAAAGAATATATTTCAGAATGCCCGAGTCTATATTAAGATCTTTGCAAGACTTAACTTGGATTCAGACAATGCTTGAAGCATAATAATGTATATTTAAATTATAATCTTTAGATGCCCTTTGCCAAGTGAAATTAATTATGCCATTTTCATATATAGTGTATGAGAAGAAGGGCCAGGTTTGGTATATGAAATTCTGGTATAGTTTGTAGGCATGAATTTATATTGGTCAATAATGGCATAAGCTTTAAACTCCTGGGAATTTGGGCACCTAGGCTAAAACAGCAAGGCAGCATCTGTGTCTTTTCAAGATCCTAAAATTCAGCCTTAAACTTTTTATTTATTTTTTTTTTTTAAGTCTACCTTTCAAAAATGGAAGAAGAATAGGTAAAGAAAGAGTGAAGTACTGTGGCTTTTCTCTTTCATTAATGACCCTTGTCAGGGCTTCAGGTCATCTTTCTCTGCCAGAGGAAATTTGACACCCAGGAGCATGCCATGGCTGTGGTGCCACAGGGTGTGCTGGGGTGAAAGTTTCTTTTCTTCAGCAAGACTTAGCAGCATGATTTAGGCACTGAGTCACCTGAGATGCCTGCAGGGATTTGTGTACCTCAGAAATATTTCAATATTGTATTTAAAATCATTGACGTTCCTTGTCTCCCATACTCTTACTGTAAATTTTTCCCTCGGTGAGTACACACAAGGAAAGTTACATACATACAAATTGCTGTTAGTTTAAAAAAAATTGGACTTTTTTTATGTTGTTCCATTTTTGTGTTCTTGTGAGTAGTTAGTGTTACCTTTAATCTGTAGATTTTAGCATTGAACTAATTTTTCAGATCTGTATACTTTTAGTGGATGTCTACCATTACAAATGCTAAGTTGGAGTTGACTACCATGCCGTTTCTTCTGAGAGCTAGTTATGTGTCAAAAACTAATGCTTGAAAAACTTGTAACAGATTTGTGCCAGATTGTCAGGTCATGCAAATCAGCCTATTATCACTGAAATTAATGGAGCTGTACTGATTCATACAAGCTTTTGATTTGGTTTATTGCTTTCAGGTATATTGAGGATGTTGTTAACAAATGCTCACTTCCCTTGTCCAAATTGCTGGTGCAGTAGGTAGTGCTCATTGAACTGTACTCCTGAATATGAATTTCCTTTTTGATTTACTGAATGTTCTCTTCAAATTACATTTAGAATCAGAAAGTCACGGGTAAAATAGATTAAGTTATGCACACTGTTGAGATCTCCACTAGCTAGAAGGGGTTAGTGCTGCCACTGATCAGAGCAAAAGAGATTCATTTGTCCTCTTTGTTCAAGAAAGCTAAGTTCAGTCTGAAAAGCTTTTCTTTCTCTTACTTTAACCAGGAGGCACCTGAAGGAGATGGTCATATTAAATATTATGCAAAAAAATTATCTAAAGATTCCTGATATTTCCAGAAGATGTCCTGTAGTTTCTTCTAAATTTTTTTTGTACTTTCTTTCACTATTAGAAATAAGAATATTTTCAAAATAATTGTAACATATTGGAGGGGGAAATTAAAATAATTTTTAATATTTTAAATATAATATTTTTAACATAACAGATTTTATTTTAGGTGTAGCTTGATTTAGATACATTTGTGTTGAAATAGCTACAGGAAGTGACAGAAATAAGAAATTCCAACAGTTTTTGTCTTTGGGTTATTGTTAAGTAGTTGAAAAATATGTACTCCCTTCACTTGGTGTATTTTCAGATGATGGTGTTGTGATCTGCCCCAGAAGGTGAGGGTAACCCAGTTCTTGTGTATAGATCCCTTGGGACAGCTTTGAGTGCAGTGACACTGAATGATTGGTGTTTATTTTAGAACAATTTGGTTTTCAGAGGAAAATAGGTATGTAGCCATTTTGGTTGTTATCTATAGTAATATAGCAGTATAAAAGCATAAAAAAGTAATACTTAAGAAAATGTGTAAGGAAAAGAAATAGACAGAAATTATAAAAGTAGAGGGATATATAGTCACCACCTATTAGATCCAGTGATGGAACTTGGTAGTTGCAGTTTCGATGTCTGTTGGTTGAAGTGATGGTCGCAGTCCTGTCAAAGTGATGGTCTTTATCAGTTGAGGCTGAGGAAAGTCCACAAAACTCAAAGATTTCAGGAGTTATATATACTCAGGTTCAGGTGGGAATCCCTAGTACCTCCCTGGAGCGGGGAGGAGTTTTCCAATGGATGCTGTAATACTGGATTGAAGGACAGGTCCTGAACCTTCATACAAAAATCAATCATGTCCCATTATGGTCCATCATATGAAAAGAATAGCCCAGACTAAGTGTGAATGTCTCTGATGCTCCCCCGAGGGGTTTCCACAGCAAAGTCATCCTGTAAGGGAGGACATTGGCATGATAAGAAGGACTATCCCACCTTGCAGGATTTGCCTGTTATCAGCCTCTTCCCTTATCTGGAAATCCAGCTTATAGCTTCAGGTATTTATGCCCTTCTGCACCTGGGATAGTTGGACAATAGTAACCCCCTTATCTCAAGGTCCTTTCCCAGTCCGAATTAGGAGGAATATACAAGGAGGGGTGGGCTTCCCTGGATGAGCAGGCGTTTCTTTCCAGTTTGCGTCAGTGGACAAAAGTGTATTTGTACCTTTCCTTTGAAATTTGTGTATCATCTTTCCTTTTAGGGAATTTATACTGTATTTCTGTGTGTGTTTTCCCCTTGTTGCCTTTAACAGATCCTAATGAGTCTCATTCCATTGAATCAGTGTGTTTCATTTCATGGATTATTATTGAGGTGTACTGGAGCGTGATGGCCTTCTCTGGGCTGTTAGCTCTATCAGGATAATCTAGCTACTTAAGAAATATTAAAATGTTATACCAAAATCTTGTAAAATGCTCATGGAGCAAAGTTAATGTGAGTTCTACCTTGGTAAATAAAATAGCATTTTTTAACAGTTTGGGTTTAATACCCAAAGGCAATAATCCGTGTTATGGGCTTAATGGCCTGTGAAGAATTCTGGAAAGTGTAACAAGGGCTTCAGGGTTGTTTTTTGTGGGGTTTTGTTTGTTTGTTTTTATTTTTTATTTTATTCAAGTGTGTGTTTTTTAAAATATTAAAGTTTTGAACAATATGGCAAACAGCAGCCTGAAGAGAATTGTTATATCCAAAACATGGAAAGTAAAATTGGGAAATTATACTGACTATTAGCTGATGACTAAGATATCTGAAATAACTAAGATGTCTTTTTTTTTTTTTTTTTTAAATAGTCTGGATTAAGCACTAAATTTACCTGAGAAGGTAGTCTAATATAAAAAAGTCAATTTCGCCACTTTAAATAATATTTTTTAGTGTTACATGGATAGAACTACATCTATTTAACTTTGCATAGCTTTTGTATATTCAAAGGAAATCTTTGTAGCACTTCATAGTACTACATGTGTAGTGCATGAACACTTCACACAGTTGATGCATGTCTGAATTAATGTTGCTTATATTTTTTGGAATTGCTCATGTGGTTGAGATCTCAGATAAAATCAGACTGTTTAGTAAGCTTGTTTTTTTATTTGGTTCTGTTCTTATAAGCAATCAAATGAAAATTGTTAAGGTATAAGAAACATTCCTTGCTTGCATAATAAAATAATCCAGTGTGAATTTAATAGCTGTATGCAAAACTACAAACATTAACAAGCTACTGTCAATAATTTGTTACTGTACTTGGCTGGCTGGCTTAATGAAAGAAAGTATAGAAACCAGTAATATATCACATTTCAAAAAAAGCAGTTTTCCCTCTAACCGAATCACTATAAAGATTGCTTTTATACCTCTATACTTTTCAATTTACATGCATATGTAAATTATACCTAATAATCGTGTAGCTCTTAGAATACTTACTGTGCTTGTTAAATGCTGGTTAAAATAATTTCTGTACTGCTGTACCTGTAAAGTTTTAGCACATTAAAATTAAATTTGCAGATGCATAAAAGGACACTGCTTGAATTTTTTATAGTGTAAACCGCTGCTAAAACATTATTATGCCTAGTTTGAAAACATTCCAAATCTAATATTTAACTTATCACAAAAGTAATTGCTCCTGTTACTGCAGTAAGAGGCATGCATGCTCTTCCTTAAATTAAACTGGTAGATAATTATCTTAATTTTGTGTGGTATAGAAATAATTCTTCTGTTGTAGACAAAAGAACATTGTAATCAGGTTTCCTGAAGCCCTACATGATGTTGTTTTATTTATTTTCATCAACATGAGCGCTTAAAAGTCTTTATATTAACAACAAATACCTTAATGCACTCATAGCATTGTAATTATGATTTTGTAGGAATAAAAGCTTTACAGATTTTGTAAGGAGGTGGTAATGTCCCAGACTAATTGCAATAACTGGAGAAGAGGCTTTCTTTTGACCACATGAGCCTCTAACAGTCTGAAAATAGCAGAAGAGGTCTTGAAGTAACACTGTAAATTGTTGCCAGTTAAACCTGTTTACTGAGATGCATCTTTGAAAGGAAAAGTAGTGGATATCTGCAGAGTAGGGGTGGAGGAAGGAGAAAGGGTGTTATCCAGAGAAGACACAGCAGAGTCTTTAAGTCCTTTCAGGCAGGGAGATAGAGGTGAATTCAAAGCTTTGTGTTAGGCATGAGTGAGAATTACAAAGCATTAGAATCTTAGTGTTCTCGGTTGTGTTGTTTAGCATCTTTTGGAGTTTGTTTTAACTCTCAGAATCATCTGGGTTCTCTGATTTTTCTCTCTGAGTCAGAACTGAGAGGTTTAGAAGATTCAGGGAAGGACTTGATGAATTTCTCTAGAGTGGTGTGTTTATTTAGTTAAGGGTCTGAGATTGCTGAGCTGGGCATTGTGAGAGTGTGATACGCAATGAATGTTAGTGGTGTCTGAGGGCTTGCTGTATTTTATAGCTTTCTTGGGGTGTTTCAAGAAGCACCTGCTTTTATAGTGATGTATATGATAGTTTGCTTTTTTTAATGTAAAATAGTTTGTATGCTTTCTGTTTTATGTTGAACAGAATGGCTAAGAATAGGATACTGCTATAGATGTATTTGAGATGCTGTTTGATGATCATTGAATCCTCTCATAGTAATTTGAGGGAGTTGAGAAAAGCATGTTATCTGTGGGTTTTGTGTGAATAATAAAATGGTACTACATTTAGTGTTTCACTTGGAACTTGGTATGCTGTGGATCAGTCAGTATTGGCAGATAAAATAGTCGTGAGTGAGAATGGAATCAATTTGTGTTTAGGCAGGAAATCTGAGTTTTAGCCTTGTTCTGACTAAAGACAGACCATGATATATTTGGATTGGCCAAGGTGATGGTGGTGACTCTGGAAGAAATCTGTTGCAATCTAGTGAAACTGGAAGAAATCCAGAAAACTAAACCTTTGACCTACTGGAGGCTTGATGGTTTCTGTGAATTCCACTGATTCTTCAGTGAGAGTATTCTCTTGTATGTAGCATGAATGCTGTAGCATTTTCTTCCTTTTGTTATTTTAATTTGCTTGGTCTGTGAGTGGCAGAACAGATTGTACAGTATTTGTAGGATCTGGTGAGGATGGGGTTTGATGTTATTGCAAATAATACGAAGCAGGATGCAGTCTGTGTTAGGGCCTGTGTAGCAGAGGGGGTCAGTTGGTCATTGCTGCAGCTTGTGATTATATAAATCAGATATTTCACTTGACTCCAACAGAAGAATTAATGATGAAGTCATGAGAAAAACCAGCTATCACCACAACTTTTCTCCCACTGGGAAAAAAAAAATCTATGAAGTCCTCAACTTTGGTTCTTAAATCAGCAGACAAAAATAAGCTTAGGAGGTGAGGGATCAGATAGGAAGATGGGCTTGTGTATCTGAAAGATTAGCTGTTCACGTTATAAGATTCCAACTGAGAGGAAAAGAAACTGTGAGACATGAGCAAAGTAAGTAATTCCTGAGATTGGTTTTATTTTCTTTTTATTATCCTTTTACTTTCTGGGAAGAAGGATAACTTTTGAATTATGTTTCAGAAAATTATGAAGCAAACTTCAACAAGCTGCTATACTTTACTAAGAGCGAAATTGCCTGGTGACTACAGAATGAGGATTATAAGGGTACTTGAGAAAGAGCTGACATGAAACATCCCTCTACTTTCTACTGAAATAACTCCACTCTCTGAAGCCTGTGCCTTTTAGGTCAGTGCTGGAGGTTTAAGACAGCCAGCCATGGCAGCAAGACTTCAGATGCCACTTTCCAGAGGTAAAGCATCTTAGAGTCGCAGCAGTCAATACCCACCATGATTGGTCCTCTATAATGACTTTCAATATCGTCGCCCTTAACTCTAATTGGTATTGACTATCAGTGGTTAAAGAGCCTAGAGCTGAACTGCTAGCCAGTGCTATGAACACAGTTTGCCTGGGGAAGGTTTAGCAGATTTTTTTTT
>VXBX01007916.1:9279-69444 GCA_013400415.1 Scytalopus superciliaris | reverse complement strand
GTCGATTTTTTTTTTTTTTTTTTTTTAGTGGGTGTCATTTTACCTGTGTTTTGATTGAGACCAGGATGCATGTGGTTATTTCCTTTTCGGTAGAAAGCCTGGTAATTTTTCAGTGTATGTAGAACCACGCAGTGCTTACAGTATTTCAGAGAAGGCAGATTTACAAGATCCATGACAAGTGGCTTTTTAAAACTTCTGCACTGGTTTTTGCAGTGAAAAATGGAATTGTTCTGTGAGGGACAGGAGTGGCATCACAAGTCCTGTGATCATTTGAAGAATTGAATCCTTACCCTTTGCTTTTCTGACCTATAGAATCTGTTATTCCATTTATTGATAGGAGGAAATAATTTTTAACATGAGATAATATAAAGGAAATGTGAAGACACTAGTGTAGGAAGAGGTGGCTGGTAAGTAGGTTGAGTGCTGTTGAGAAATGTGTGTCTCCTGACAATTGCTTGCTATGTTTTGCAAAGCTTATGATAGAAAATTATAATTACAGATATGAAGAGAAGGTTTCAATGTCAGACAACCGGAGGGCAGGAGTCTAACATTAGAGTTACTCAGGAGAACAGAACAAAGTTGTGTATTACACTCCTTTTAATGCCAAGGTCAAGGCAAAACAGAGATGGCTGTTGTAGTTCTTACCTACCTTTACAATTTCCACCTGAATGTAGGTCTATAGACTTGTAATGGTTGCTTAAGTTACATGTGTATTAATAGTAGGAAATACAGATGTTTTTGTCTTTGCATGAAACAGGTAGCTTCCTAAATAGCAAGTAGTTGGAAATGTTTTAGAAGGCAAAAAAACAGAGGATATTTTAACTGCAAAACATGTCTCTTGAAAAAATAAAAAGAAAAAAAGATGGCTTTAGTAGAAGATCAGTGCAGAGAAACATATGGAAATTCTATCTCCATATAATTGATATAAATAAATGAACTGTAGCCATTGCATCTGAGAGACACTTCTGTCTGTACATGCTTCTTTGGGTCACATCTTTATGTGCTTCTTTGCTAGTCAGGCAAACTAATTCAAGGTTCTGATTTATAAAATCATATCAATTCACAAAGTATAATTACCTAATAATCAATTATAAGTAAAATAACAGGTATATCAGAATTCCCTGCAAGATGATACTGAAAGCCTAATTGTATGTGAGCATGTTCACTGCAATGTGACATTGAATCAGTGACCTTGGAGCAGAGAGGTGTTCTGGTACTCAGCAGAACTGCAGGGAATGCTGACAGGAGGGTTTGACAAGTGTGAAACATTCACTGCTGGTTGGGAATATATTCCTCCATGTGTCATGGTTAAAGAAATCTGATACCAAATCCTCCCTTTGCTTGTCCCTAGAATTCCATTTCAAAATGGTTTTCTACATTCAAAGGCTAGCTGATACATGAAAACTCGTTTTGTTTATGGATACATGTCTCTATGTGAAAAAGACTGAAGCATGTAGTGGTAAAACTGCACCATAGGCACTCCTAAATAAATACTTCAGTGAGCCATAGTAATAGCCTGCTGCTTAACAAAATTGCACATTTGTAAAGTAATAAACCTGGTAGCACATCCCACCAGCAAATGGGTCATATCAAAACATTTAGAATCACAATGGGGGAAGCTCCCACTTTACAATACTGTCAATAATTTTAAATAAAGCTTTTTGATCATGTAGATATTTAACTTTCACATTTTCACACCTTTAAAATTAGGCCTTCATAACGGAGTTTTGTTCTAGCTTTTCTGTTTCCTGTTTCCTTCAGAAAGTCAACATTTTATTTGCAGTATTTTCTTCAGAGACATTTTGATAGTATCATGTTATTTGGATACTCTATTTCACATGTAGAAAACTAGAAGATATTGAAGGCAAGATTATGCAAAACATTTGCTATTTTTGTGTCCAGGTGTTAGTGTTGAATAGTAAAGAATTTTATTATTTCTTTGCTGGCTTTTCCCAAAACTTGATATTGAATCTTTAACCTTCAAGTTGGCCTATGTATTGAAAAAGCTTCTTGTTCAGATTTGTATATAGTTTAGATTGTGCTTTTTTTTCCTTGAAGTGTGATGGGTGAGTCAAGAAGCTCTAGGCATCATAAAGCCCTGATATTAAAAGAAGGCGGCTTGCTTTGTTTCAACAAAGTAATTATGAACAATACTTACTTTACTGAGAACGTAAAAAAATTTGTTTGTTCCCTCTTCTGATAGTTTGTTTTTATTGCTGTCCCATAATATTTTAAAAGGAAATACCTATATGCCTTTTTTGTTTTTCTTTTTTGCACTGTAGACTATATGTCTTCTCACAGAAAAAATGCCTGGTATATGCTATATAAATTAAATTCCAAGCCATTCATGTACATTACTGCCCTGCAAATGTTATTTAATGCACAGAATACTTCTAAAGCAAAATTCAATAAATGTAGAATTCTCCATAGAGTGACAGTTGAAAAACTCATAAATTTAGATTAGTCATATCAGTGAATTCAAATTAATGAAATGGAATCCCACACAAGAACTACAGTAATTTACATATTAATTTCTGCTAATTTTTTTTATGGCTGTAACAGACTCGTACTAGTCATATTTGATAAAATACAACAGATTGGGAAACAACAAACAGTGAGCAGTTGGGCATGATTTATCTGTTGTTCCATTGGATCTTCATTTGCCTAGGAAAATGCTCTATCTACATTATTAATGTCTGACAATTTTCTTGTATTCATGCCCTGAAGCAGAATATGTCTGTTAATTTTGTATAATGGCTGCTTTCCTAACAAATGGTATTTATTTTTCATATTATGACAACATGAATAAATAGAAAGTAAAGCCAGATTTGTAGGGTTGGACACTAAATGTGAAACATTTCTGTGTGTACAAGATCTATTTATTTCAGGTTACAGAGATGTGAATATGATTTTCACTGGATTTTTTACATTTTCATTCTGTACTGTGGTCCCTATTTTTTTTTTTTTTTGAGTCCTACAAATGTGGGTAAAGAACATGCTCTTGCCTAATGTGCTATTAAACTGCTTCCTTTCAGAAGACAGCCTGTGTCAGTGCAGTTGGAGTAACCTTTTCCAGAACTCAGGTCTCTTATCAAGGATTTTCTTACATTTGTTATCTTAACTTCCCCTTTGATTGAGTGGCAGTGTAGAGCAGAATACAGTGTGGGTGGAGGGAATACTGTTTTTGGAAGCTCTAACACTACAGTAGCTAAGTGATGGGTAAAGTCACATGCAAGGTCTCTAGAAAAATCTCAAAAACTTCTAATAGGTTGAAAAACTAACACATGCTGGTAATTTAAATGATACCTAAATATCTTACAACTTTGAAATCAATTTTTCTTTCTTTCCTTATTGAGACTATTAGCATTACATGACTAGTCAAATACTTAATGGCACGTAGTTCTAGATTCTAGAAAAGAATTGTCCTGCTTGTATGGAGTTAGGAGAAACCTTCCATAAAATGTCTGAAGTTGACAGGGTAAGTAGGGATAGTGAGGATGTGTTTAGAGTTGATATTTTCTAGGAAGAACCTACAATGTCCGTATCTCTTTACTCATATAAAAAATATCATGCTTTTTCCCCCCCCCTTTCTTTTCATTTTAGCAATCAGCTTTTCCCCATGGAATCTCAGGAGACTTAATTTTTCTTTTAACTACATATCATTTGCATTATTCTGTGTCTTATTTAGACTTTAGAACTTGAAAAAGGAAACATCTGATAGTTTTCATGCCTAGGTCACAATAAAAATAAATGAAAAGCTAAACTTTTTGCAAGTTTTTAGGCAAAGGAGTGTATGACACAAACTTCAGTGTGACTATTTAATAATACTGTAATACTGATACACACCAAAGTGTTTTAATGAAGTTTTTAATGTTATGTGTCTGGGTATGTTTTGAGGACAAAAGATATCTATGGTCTACTCCAGCCATTACCTTTGATAATTATTTACAGATATTATCCATTCCTGGCTACCCATAAAGCACAGTCACATGGGTGTTTACAGCACCAACCTGTACATATTTGAGGGGGATAGTTGTTATCTGATTGTTGTGTCTTTCACTAACTGCAATTGCTTACTCATCTAAACATTTTTAGCAATATGCAAGCTAAATAAAATCTTGTTTCAGTGCCACCTGTGCACTAAGATGTAAATTAGGCAAGTTTTAGGTGATAGTGTTTCCAAGTTAGATTTCTTTTGCTTTCTGCACAGATGGAATGGAACAATGAGATGGTTTTTCCATGTTTTTTCTGACTACTTTGATTTCCTGCTAATAAATTTCTATTCTGGTTTGATAGCTCAGCCTGTGTGCAGCCTTGTGCTTTTCATGTCTTTGGACCTGTCCCAAAGGCAGGTAATATACATCTTTAAGTGCTGCTGCATCCTCTTAGCACCCTGTGTAGTTCCCTACAACTCCTATCCTCATGTCTTAGTAATGGCTGCATTTTTTTGGGTTTGGAAATGAAGAATGAATCAGAGGCTCACTGAACCTAAAGACACTCTATTTCATGTGTACTTTTGCCAGAGTGGAATGCTTTTAGAAGTGTCTTCTAAATACTCAGAATGATTCACCACTAGGAACAGTCGCAAAGGGAGTAGAAAGTGAAATCTTGTGACCATCCACCTACAAATGCTTTTTCTTGTGACCATAAACCTACAGCATGCTCTTTTTCAGGGCATGGTAGATTTGTAGTGTGGTGAGGGGTGTAGCATCCCAATATGGCTGTAATCTGAAAACAGTATTTGAATTATTGCAGCCTTTGTAAAAAAAACATTGTTTAAGAAATACTGCATACAGAATTATTTGAAACTACCTTGGAAATGGCTATAATGACTAGTAAAAATAAGATAAAATTCAATGGTTTGTACTTCTGTTTTCCCTTGTACTGCACATAGGTTGCATTTTAAAATACTGTTTTTCATTCCAAGTGTGCTTTATTTATCGTTGCCATATTTTTCACATGTACATATGGAACTGACCTTTTTACAAAGCAGCATTAACTAAGAGTACAGGAAAGACTGTTGGCTCAGAGCAAGGTCTGCTTAGCTCAGCACCCCCTTCTCAGAAGTATTACCTAGCCTTTGTGCTATGTTCCTTTCATTATTACTGACAGAGAATATCTTGTGTAAAAATTACATTATATGGTAAGAAATAAACTGTACAAAAATCTGTTTACAGCTGTAAAATGATTTATCTATACTAGTTGGTTCTGTATCATCCATTTGGAAACTTCTTTTCCCAGATGACATCATATACAAGAAGCTTTGCAAACAGATCAAATAAATTGAGCAAGATCACTTGTCCACAGAAGACTCTCTGAATTAATCAAACTTGATAGAAGTTTGTGCATTTAGAAGTTTGGAGTGTTTGGGGGGAAAGTTAAGGACAAATTTAAGTAAAATAAACTAGAATAAAATAAATAGCAATGTTTGTGCTAATCAACAGAGCAAGTTTAAGGACATGTTTCTTCCTCCTGCATTAAAAGTGGATTCAGAGGAAAAGATTTCAATAATGAAAGGTTGCTTCCAACAGAAATCACTCTGATTCTGTGAATTGTGTGTTTCTCTGAGCAAATATGTTTTTTGCAGCTCTTAAGAGTTCTAACGTTACTCTAGGAGGACAGAGAGAATGCCTTGGGTGGTACAGGTTATATGTGTTAGCAATATCATGCATAGTAAGTTAAGTAATATTAATTAATAACATTTTACAGTATTATGAGGGGACTTCTGGTTAAGTGGTGGAAAGAATTTCCAAGTGACCTGTTGTTTCTAAAACGTTTCTGAATTATTATGAAATGGTAAAACTTATTTGCTTACCTTGTCAATAGTTAAGTAACAAATCTGTACTCAGTGATAGATTTTCTTAAAAATTAGAGGTTTCATTTGTACATGGAATAAACCAAGAGCCATACCATGAACTTTGTGAGATATACTCTGATGTTCAAGGAAAGTATTTCTTTGAAATTATCTCACTTCTGAGATAGTCTTAAAAATAATAGTTTCGAAATGATTTAGTTGCCTCAAAACCCAGTTTTCATTACCTTTCCATTCTGAGGTTCATTTAACCTGTGATGGTGAGTAGCAAAAGTGGGCAATAATAGGACGTTAGTTCTTTTGTATCTTGTTGCCCAGAAATATGTGATGTATATAATTCTTTGAACCTTAATACCAGAGAAGTGTGTGGCTAGTTCACAGAATTACAGAACATACTGAGTTGGAAGGGAACCACAAGGCTCATTGAGAAGTTATGATTATCAAAGTTATGCTGGTGATCTTATTATGAGATATGAAAATCTTACTTTCTTTAAAGATTCTCAAAAGAAGACATTTTAACTATTACAGGTGCACCTGAAGTTGTGCAAGAGATTAGCAATATATATTTGTACAAAGATTAACATTAGATTTACAGAATATCAGTAAGCAGGGAGCATTTCTTCATACAAATATATTATCTTAAAAATGTTAATATGTTTTTTAAATGAGTGTTTTCTAGTGTAAACATGTTGCTAACTATTCTAATATGAATATTTGCTATTGTTGCTTGCAAGTTTTACCTTATGTTTTTTTCCTTGGATGAGTAAACTAAGCTTTTCAAAGTGGAGATGCACCTGAAAAATTTAAATAGTGCTTATATCTTTCTGAAAACATAATGAAGCATTTAATTGTCTGTTTTTTTCCCCTAGAAAATAGACAGAAAGGGGCAGGGTAGTGGCAGAAGAGGGGAAAGGGCAGAAGGAAGAGAGAGAGAGAGAGAATGGAGGGAGAGACCAGAAATTAAGCAGTCTTAGAAATGTTTCAAACTCTTAAAACTTCACATATTTGTTTTTTGGTCAGTTTTTTGTTTGTTTTGGGTTTTTAATGAATTTATTTCTTTTAAAAAATCTCTACTTTTTTTTTTTACTATGCAGGGTACATGGTACCCCTTAATTGGTGTGTTTGTGTTCGTTATCATTTTATGAGATTGTGGTTGGGGCTTTTTTCTGCATAAGAACTGGAACTAAAGTAAAATCTTCTTTTAGTTCAGCACAAATCAACTGGATTTATAGCTCATATCTCACAGAACATTTCCTCACAGAATCCTTCTGTGGTATCATGCTAGTTTTTTGCCATGTTATAGATCAAAACCTTTTCCTTCACTTTATTGTATTTATGAATCTTTTCCTTTTGTCTGTGGAAAAGGTAGAAAAGAAGGTAGAGTAATATCTTTCCCTTTCCCCTTGTTCTTTGGATAGAACCTGAGAGACATAAATCTATGAGGAAGTAAAAGCTAAATAACAAAAGACACTATTTCTTCAAGTTCTTTCTTGATCTATAATACTCATTTTGGAGTGGGTTTGGTATTGGAATGATGGAAATGAACAGTAATAAAATAATCCAAAAACGTAGACCAGGGCAAATGGGCCCTAACGTGATACACTAGACCTCCCAGTAATGTCCATGTTCTCAGAAAATGTAAAGTGTGGATAGGGAGATCAGATATAGAGCAGCACATTACTAAATGTTGCTTCGTATGGATCAAGGAAGGTGTAGAATTACTGCTATCAAAGTCAGCTTCTGCAAAGGCTATTCTGCAGCCTGAGGCAAAATTCTATTTGCAGCTTTTAAGTTGTATGTATTTTATGAAGTGTGTTTTCCTTTTTAATTTTGATGCAGCATAGAAAAAATAAATATTCTTGTTTTTTGGAAGAGTCAGTACCATTTTGTGGAGTTTCAAATCCATCAGCATTCATTCTATAAATTGTTTTTCTGACAGTAAAAATTCTTCATTCTCTTACCTAATTTATTCAAATGTGAAAGAGAAGCACTGATGTGCAGCTAGTGTAGCAAAAAAATAAACTAGTTCTGGATTTGGAACAAGACATGTACCAGTGATGTGTCTGGTGATCTAAAGTGAGGCAGATAGGGAAGAAAAGGTCCTCCTGTGTTTGTTGTGAGCTTGGTGGCTTTGAAGCATTGAGTACAGGCTCTAATATACCACGTGAGCTGGTAGGAGGTTTCTCTTATTTTATGTACAGTTGGCCAGGCTAACACGACAAAACTTCAACTTCAGCCCAAGAGCATGTCTACAATAATAAGTTTAATTCTCATTTGGTATCAATTTGCTGTCTCAGATAGCAAGAAAGCATTTCTGAAGCATTACAGAATGCACTATTCTGAAGCTGCAATAACTGTGAAAACCTTTTACAATTAAAATAGCAGCACCCTCTAGTGTGGATTCAGTTATACTGGTTAAAATCCTTCATGTAAGTGTAGGTTTTTAAAGGGGCAATAAATCCTTGTATCACAAAGAACTTTATACTAGCATAAATACATTGAAAGTAGAGGTTTTACTGTAGAAATGTGGCTCAGCTGAGAGATTTACAAACACCTGGTGGGTGGATACATCTCAGAGATATAAAGCTATTTGCAAAGTTGATCCTTGTCTCTGCCCTTCTAGAGATACTAAACTCTAGGTCAGGTAAAAAAGAAAAAAAAGGTTGATTTAAATAACTCTAAATTTAAGCAATTGCATTAAGACTTAATGCAGAATGACACCATATTATGATAGAATTGAAATGGTTTTTACCTTATTTACAATGATTGCTTCTCATAAAAACTAATTTATTTTTCAAAAGGTCAAGGAAGAATGATAAATTGGCTTGCACTTTCCTGTGTCATTAAGCTGCACTTTTAAACCAAAGAGCATATGGACATTTATGAGAACCGATGGAGATCTGAAAGTGGTGGTGACAATTAGTGCTTCAATAAATGCTCATCCAAGTACATTCAGCAGGAAAGATCTTTCATTAAAACCTATTTTGTGGTATTTAAAATTTATTGCAGAGCTTCTTTGTAAAAACTTTTATATGTTTTGAATAGATTGTTCTCCTACAGATGTGAAATAATGCACAAAACCTACCAGAAGGTAGAGGAACTGATCACATTAGTTATGCGTGTCTTGTGTGCCATCATGTTTATTTGCAAGTTCTGTGATCCAAGTCTTCCTTCTTTGAATACACTAACAATAAACTGCAAATGTACTCCTAACCTAATCTAAATCTCTGCTTTTCATCAAGCATCTTTAGCAGGATCTCTGCTTTGCTTTACTCCTTCTTTACATCATAGAAACTTAGGTTTTAATGGGATTTAATCTTGTCAACCTGTTCCTTGCCCTTGTAAGTGATCATCTTATTTCTTATGAGCTCCTGTGACCTCTACAAGCTCTGTTTTCAATCCTGTGCTGGTGCCCAAAATGGCCATAATGTTTCTAGGAATAATTACATCATTTGAATCTCTTCCTTCCTTCCAGTGTAGCTTTTTTTTGTTTGTTTGTTTACATTTCTTGTAATTTTAAAAAGTTTTTTTAAATTACATTCTTGAGCCACACAATACATAATTTGGACACTTGGAGCAAATAACTTCTGAGATTTATTTTTTTCCCCTTTCAAAAGGCTAACTTTTTTTGAGAAGTTTTGTATTTATTGCACTTTTATTGTACTTTTGCTTAAGGAGGCATTCATTTTGTAGTTTTAGTATGTACTGTATTATTAAATGTACATCTGTTAGATGTGTGTATATACTCAGTGAATATTATAACTTGAAAATCATTTATCACATTTTCCTTGAATATTTTGGAGCTAAATTTAAGAAAATGTCATTAAGAACTTTGGAGTTACCATCTAGGATAATTTGCATCTCAAACTAGAATCAGCTGTAAAATTAACAATGCACCCATTTATAATCACTTAAGCATAACAATCCCAGTTTGGGATTGCTGACTTGCCTTTCAAACTGTGTATTTAGAGTAGAGTGAGGGATTTTTAGGTTGGCTATTAGGTAGGAAAAAAAAAAACAAACACATGAGACAACCATTTTTGAGAGTAAAGTGAAAACACTGGTGTTTATAGGAAGTTATAGAGCCTCAGACTTTGGTGGTGCATAAGAACAGACCTGAGAGCATCAGTCAAGTTCGGTAGGTAAAGATGCACCTCCTGTGCAGCATAAGGATGAATTTGGAGACCTCTTATTCTCTTTGATTCTGTTTAGGAATTAGGTTTTTCTCTGGAATTATGTTCTGTAGTTATTACAAAACAATTTGCAGAAATTAAGAATGTATGTCTTAAAAATACTTAATATAAGTTCCTCAACAATAATATAAGCTTTGTAAAATTCTTCTATGAAATTATAATATGATGTATAGTGTTAATGATGTTATTTTCTCATGAATACTAAGCAATTTTCTCTTTTTGTGGGATGGTATTAAAAGATTAGCTGGGAGAAATCAGTAGTTGTGTACTCATTCTCCACGCTGGTTGTTCATAATACTGGGGTTTTTTGCACAGTGGAGATGATTGAGACAGACAATATTTCAAACTCTCTTCATATATTCTTTAACAAATCCTTCACATTTCTTTAAAGTTTAACATATTTTCTGTTTCCTGCCTCTGGTGTTGAATTTTCTATAATGTTTGTTAGAATTTCATGTGTTGGAGTTTAGTTTGGGGAAAAGAAGATTATAACTAAAGTTTCAGTCCCATAGAATTTATATACATGGGTAATGAAATACTAAAAAAAAAAAATTGATTTTTTTAATTATTTTTTTCTCTCAAAGGGTCTTCCTTATTGTATGGAAAAAATACTTGAAATACTTGACTGCAGAAACTTCAGATTTCTTTCAATGAAAAGTGCACCAATCAGAAATTGTACCTTTGAGCCCTGTTCAGCCTTTCAGTTTTGGCCAAGTGGGACAAAGTAAGCTCAAAGAACACTGGTTATGCAAGAGTTGAGGAGAGGTTTTTCATTTCTACTGCCTTTTCTCTCTTGCTTCTTTGACTAAAATTTTTATCTGCTATATAGACACTTTCCTAGGAGTTCTGGTGTTAAGAATCTGCAGAACTCCAGAATGCTCTGGGCAATGTTCCTGCTGAAAACATAATTAGATTCTATAAAAATATATCTTCAAATGGAAAGAGACTGTAAATATAGAAAAGTTGATAATTGGATACTAAAAAGGATGAAATTTGGATTTACAGAAATTTTGATCCATAATCCATTGGCTTCCCTTTTTGTCTAAATTTGGAAAAGTATTCTGATGAATGTAAAACAGCAGTCAAGAATTTAGAATGTAAATGTAATTTTTCTGTCTCTGGAGAGGACATTGACTGTCCTATGAGGTATGTTTAATTTTTTTTTTTTTTTTTTTTTAATAAGAGGTTTTGGAGTGGCAGCAGTACCACATTAGATCCTATTAAACATCATACATTAATACTTCACGTCTGTGTAAATTGCTCTTCCTTCTGTGAGAAGCAAATTTTTTTATGTGATCCTGTTTAGACTGTGAACTTAGAAAACAGATGTCAGGTCTGCATGCTGCCCTACACCAATTTTCTGATTAAGATGGTGTGATAATTAAAAAAAAAATAATTCTGTAGTCAATAGGAAGAATAGGTGTGGTCTGGGTATAGGATCTTGATGTTGTTTTTTGCCATTACTTCCCAGTTTTATTTTAAATTTTAAGGAAATTGTTATTGAAATATTTTATTCAGCAAATAAAACAGAAACATTTCAGACTGGCATGTTTTCTTGGCATTTAAGATGGAGGAATTTATATTTAGCTTTAACATTTTAAAACATTATTGCATTTTGAATCCTATAAATTTGGTGTTGATCTAAGGATGGATATGGACTTCCTCAGTGAAATAAATAAAGCTTATTTCTACATGCTCTTCTTCTGTAAGCTGTATTTTTTCTGTTTCCTCTAGGAAAGAAATTCTCTCTTTAGTGCCTCTGGGTCTCTGATTTTTCTGAATTTTCTTTGATATTCCTCTAAATTAGAGAGTAGTCATTTTGTAGTCAACACTCCCAATGCATTTTTAAAGATTTTTTTACTTGAAAGTTGACTTTGTTGAAAAGTGCTTTTCATCTTTCTGTTTTTTAATAATTAAAAATATGAGATCTTTCTCTTGACTTATCCTGGTGAGATTTAGAATTCATGGAGTTTTCTTAGTTTTCTGCTGGAAAATAAAAAATCAGTAAGAGAGGAGATGACAAATTAATAATTCCTGCACCTTTTTAGCCAACAGCTTTCCATTACAAGCTAATAATATACCATTATAAATGTCACACATTTATAATAAATACCATTATAGCTTTGTGTACCCAGTTCTTTGAGAGATTCTTTCAGAATATTTTCTTGCAAGATCAGATACTGTCATTGTAGCCTAAATTTACTGATGACATTACAATGCATACATATGTAGAGTGTGTCTGTACTAAGTTTATATTTATTTATTCTGCTGTTACTACTGTCTTTCACCTGAAATAGTTCTTCATTTGCAGTATCTTCCTTCTTAATACATTTTAACGTGCAGTGATATCTGTCCCAGTCTTCATTTTATGAGAACCAAACAAAGCTCTTCGAATTAACATGTGGGACTAACAATGTGATGCATTGTTGCACTTCTGTTTTCTTAAGTACCGTAGAAGTCTTAGGTCATGAACATTTGTTAGCAGTATAGAACATAAGTCTGGTTTCTTGTGATTAATGCCAATCTCAAATTTAGCTGAAGTCTGTAAAAACTAAGAGGTCTTTATCTGCTCACAAAGGAGCTGACTTTGTTCACATTCTTTTTGAAAGTAGTGGGGAGAAAATTAACAGTATGCATCCGTATAATCACCAGAAATTACTGCTTTTTCACTTCTTAAAAGAAGTCAATTGTAATGGAAAACTTTTTTGAAGAATTACTTTCCACTTCTTGTCTTGAGCTCATACACAGATTTCTGCCTGACAGCTAGATCTGCATTTAGCCAGCTTCTTTGTGACGTGAAATGTGGGGTGTTTCATTTATTAGAAGACTGAGGAAGACACAGGCAGTTTCAGTGTTAATCTGTTCCCAATGGATTCAATAATTTGTTAGACTTTTAGTTTTTAGGCTTTATTTCTAAGATAATACTGATATAAAAATTTAGTACCTGTTACCTGAAGTATATTTGTAAAATAATTCAGACTGAAATATCAGAGATTGTTGTCTTCAAATATTCCAAATCATTTTTTATATGCAGAATGTGTTTTGCAGAGATATTGAAATACAGAAATGGTCATGCTAATCACGTAGATATCAAAGTAGGAAGTGCCCTTGTAAAAGGGGAAACACCTCAAGCTGCCTTTGTGGTGGTTTGGATAAGAAGGATATAATTTACAGTAACTGCTGCCCAAATTCATTGAAGTTGGTAGAAGAGAGCAATATAGGTATGAAAATGCCTCCAGGGTGGTAGGCAGCTTTTACCTTAGCTCATTTTTGCTATCTGAAATAAAACTTCGTCATTTCAAGAATTATAATGAGCAACAAATTGGAATAGTGTCCATATATTTACATCCCTCATCTCCATTTAGGTACATAACAATGGGGCACTTTATCTCATTCATTTCAAAATACCAGACCCTTTATACAGATTTAACCTCATGTTTTTCTATTTAGTCAATATTTGAAGATTATTCCAAAAGAGGATGGGAGGATTCCCTGTTTATTACTTTATTTGATGCTTCTGTAATTGGTGCCCCATAATGCTAGTAGCTTGAAATAGGGGTATGAAAATAACATGTGCATTCATTCAAATCTTTCTTTTTAATTTAAACCACAATTCAATGAAATAGCTGTGATAATTTTCAGTGGATTTCTGTGTTCTTTACCCTAATAAAATAAGGGCTGTATTTGTTTTGCAGTTGCTTTCTCTTAATTTGTGAAATGAAGTACTGTCTCCTAAAGTCAGAAGCCAATAGGGAATTTTCTAGTATGACCTGTAGAAGTTCTAGTTTTGAAACCGTATTTATTCTTTTTGTGAGAATTAATTGCAATAATGAAATTTTACTTGAAAGGCAATAGATTTTGAGCAATTTATCATCATAAACAATTGCACAGCATACTAGACGCACAGTTAAGAACTAAGTTTCTTTACTTGCAATTAAAAATGGCTTTACTCCCTGGTGAGTAGAACTCCTTATGCAACAAGTGCTTGTTAAGAAATAACTACATTTGCTTGTGTAATAATTTCTTTATTCTTTCAAAGAATATCTACTAAATGGATACTGATTTAATAGTTGATGAGACAAATTCTCTCTGCAAAGGTGTTTGGAAACTGGTGAAATTAAATTAGAATTAAAAGTATTAGGAATATGACTCTGACAATGGCAATGTACGTCTAAAAGGGAACAGTAAATAATGTTCTGTCTTTGTCCCATTACTTTTATTGATTTAACTTTCCTCATGTGCAATTTTAAGTGAGCTCAGTTGTTTCTCTGTGATCTGAATCAGGAAGTTATTTTCAGAAAGGCCTGATCATCACACGTCCTTCCATTTACTAGTGAATAGGTTCTGCTTTTGCATGTTTGTCTCGCTGCGTGTACTTTCACTTTTATTTAAAATGTCGCACCGTTACATAACCAAGATGTTACTTGCAATGTGAATGCTGTACTTGCTCTGTATTCATAGGCTGGGGATGAGAACACGTCCCAGAAATAGGAAAGATTATAAGACAAGTTTTCAAAAACCTTACTTCTCCGTTCTTAGGGATTTTCTTTATTTTGATTCATTTTAGTCATTTATGGAAGCAGAAGAAGAAACAAACGTGTTAAAAACAACATACATATGACCAAAACAAATGTTTTAACTACAAAATGAAGTTGTACAAAAAAGCTTTGGAATCAAACAGAGTATTTTTGAGATCAAGTTTTTTTTCATCGTTATTAATGTATGATATTTTAGGATCACATTCTTTAAAAAATATTAAAAAAAAAGAATTATAGTTATGAAAGGGCAGTTATCTTTTGACCACAATGTGAAAGAAGCTGTGTCCACAATAAGATACAGACAGTAACAAAACAGGGAAAGTTGGGAGGTAGTACTTACCTTGTTGCCTTTTTGCAACAGGAAAAACGGCAAGGTGGTGTCTCGCTCAGTTTAGGACTGAATTTTCAAACATGTAGGGTGTTGTGGCCAAGTATGACAGAAGGTCTCGTGTTTAAAAGGGAAATGACTTTCTAGTCTTACCATTTCATTCACTGTTATCCGTAAACATAAATCATGCTGCATGCTTGGCAAACCTTCTAATTTGTTAATTTAATTATTACACTTCTGCAAGGCTTCTTGGTAGTAAAAGATATTCAATTATTTCACAAGCTCCAATGATTCTATTCATCTCAGAGGAGCTATTGTATTGTATAATTAATACTGGCATAATCAAAGTACGAATTTCTTTTGTATGTCACTAGAGCCCATTCCTACTTTACATGCTATAAAGGGACATAACTGCTTATAATACTTTAAAAACCAGGTCCATTAAAGTTTTGTCAGATTTTACTCACCTCTTTGCTTGCTATTGGAGCTAAGCAGCCATAATGTTTTTTAGTTAAATACACACTCTCAAGTAATAAATGAGAAAACCCATAGGAATTCAAAATATATGAAATTACAAAATAATTACTTTACAAATGCAATTTTTGAAGCAGTAAATTATACAGAGCGGTAAAGTACCATTAGTATATTGTATCTGAAAAACACATTGCCTCAGACAAATTTTCACTGATTTTGTTCATATTTTCCTTCTCTCCCTGCAAAAATATTTCATACTAGTTTCTTTATTTCAGTTACACAGTTTCCATTTTGTTTTGTAGCTTATTTTTTTAGCAAAAGCAAGCAGCCCTCAGTACTAGCTCTTCTGAGTGCCATAATTTTCTAGGCATTCATTTTCAAGGTTAGCATTTATTAGTCCCGGTGTTCTATATCTTCCCTCCTATTCCCTTGTACATACCTTTTTGAGGCTATCTGTTCTGTACATTCAAATCCCTTCTGTACATTTTCTGATGCACATAAATAATTTACTAAATTGTCACGTGGGTATAAATTTTAAGTCGATTTGCATGTCTGAGTTAACATACTTTTGTATTCTTTCTTTGACTATGAACACTGTCTGTTATTAGGCTGGCAGTTTCTTGAGGTCTTTTTCAGCCTGTAAAATACCAAGTTTACCAATGATATTTTAAAAAGACAATTACTTCATAAGTCTGTGTGGGTGAAGTGATGAAAGATTTTCTATTCCCACCAACATTTGTAAAAAAGGCAACCAAGGGACCATTTTTCCTGATTTTCAATCTTTGTTAAACAAGTACTATTTCATTCCTTTTAAGCAATAGCCAGGAAACACATTCAGATGCGTGCCACTCGTTTGTTAAAATTTTCCAAACTGAGCTCATCTTCGGAACTGTGCTCACTCATTTTGGTCTTTTTTTCTTATCAGGAAGGGAAGACTTACAGAGAGTGGTAGTGATTTTTTTTCAGTTAAGGGAAAAAAGGCATGCTTTTGGGAACACAAGCCCAGACCTTAAATGCAGGCAGTCCAGCTCTGTAATTACATTGAATATGTGTTCTTCCAAACCCTGACTGACTTATAACCTTAAATCCTCACAACTATAACAACACCATGACTTCTGACTTTACTGGCATTAATCTGATCTACAGAGTAAATCCCATAAAGGCAGCAGCACATATTATGATATTTATCAAATTCTGTTTTCCTCCATGAAAATTTAACATGCCACCTAAGACCAATAAATAATAAATAATGTATTAGAATAAATAAAATTACTTATGTAATATCCCTGATAAGAGTACAGTCTTTGTCCTGGAGAGAGTTAAATTTACATTTCAGAAGTTTAAAAAGCATTCTTGAAAACATTTACCCTTTCCATAAATTCTGGAACTTCAGGAAGAATTTGAAACTTCAGATTTTCTCTTGAACTTTTTTTCCAGTTTTAAACATGCATGCTCTATCTTAGCATTGTAGGAATCAGTCTAAGCTGGAGAATTTTTTGCTGTAAGGAGGCTTGAGAGGTGAGAAAGGCTGTGATAAGGAGAAAGGCTTATCTTAATAGCTATTCCAAGAAAAATCAAGCTGTTCTGTAAATAATTAAACTATGAATAGTATTTCTTATATTTACTGCTATAGTAGGCAGAAAAATAGCGGAAAGAAAACATTAAAGCTGTTCCAAAATGAACTTGAAAGGAGAGGAGGAAATTTATACAAGGAATATAATTCTGTTCCTTTAGTATTTTTCCAGATTTTCTGTAGAGAAGCTGAGGAAGAATGAAAGATGTTAAGGGAGAAGCAGGGTTGCTCAAATGGACGGTCTCTGACCAAAAGCAAGTAGGCAGTAAGAAGGGTTTTATATTAGTTGTGTAGTGTACTTCAGGACTCATGTTAGCACTTAATGTGCTGTTATTAGCCAGAAAAGAGAGGATGAACAAAGAGGTAGAACATTTTGCAAAAGGCACAACACCATTTCAGCAGCTTAAATGGGGAAGGTTGTGAAGTACTCTAGCAGTGCTGACTTAGTGAGTTGAGTGGCATGGCATGATTGCAGTAGAAATTCATCTGGATAGCTGCAAGGTAAGACATCATCCATAATTATTAGCAATGTCTATAAGTCCTGAAATTACAACCACTCAAACAAAATATTGAATCAGACCAGCATTAGGAAGGAGTAGTAATACATGAAACTGACTAGCTGTATAATTACACTATGCTGTATAGCTGAATTAATCATGTTGCAATTTCCCTTATGCTTCTGTGAGTCAGTTGCCAGTTTGGAAAAAACCCCCAAACCCAACCAACTGAAAAAAACCCAAAATGGAAAACCCCCACAAAACCAAAGGGAAAAATAAGATATAACACTCACTGATAGTGAACTGTGAGGAACACTGAAGGAAATCAAAATTGGGAGCCACAGGATTGGCATTAAATTAAAAAATTAACATAATAAGAAAGGGAGAGACTTTGGAAAGAGAGTGGCAGGAAATTACCAAAAGCTGATAAATTATTTGAAATCTTGAGCAAGTTTACTTCATGTGGAGATTATTATAACTGGATGATATAACATTATTTTGCAAAGATCATTAAATTTGTGATGGTATGTAGCTTGAGGAATTGGATAATTTCTGCTTCAGCATAGCAGACTATTAATTAGTACAGTTGCCAAGGAGGCGAACTCCACTTCAGCTGAAGTGGCTTTCTGTAGTTCACCCCAGGGCCCTAACCACCATCCTGGGGAGAAGAATCCTTCATCTAACTGGTGAAACTGGCCATTGGGTATCAGTGCAACATTCCTGACTGCAGAATGACAAGCAGTCTGCAGCTTTGTGTCCAGTGTGATGAGCAGGGGAATCAAGACTCCATGTTCTTTGGATGTTTCTGGATTGAAGTCAGGTGTATGGACTAAGCCCACATTATTGGTGTGTGCTGGATTTTAAGTTCCTGTCTGCAGTGTTGGCCCCTCACCCTTGTGTCCCTCAGATGTTTGTTCAAGTAGAATTAACACACTTTAACTTGTCCTGCCAATGACAAAGTCTCTGTAAGCTCCAGAAGCAATGTGTTCTTTTTCTTTTTTGATGATTGTATTATGATACAGTGTCAGTAAAAGTAGGTATATTTCAATAATTTCTTGGTGGAACATAAAAACACTGGAATGCTCTGATTTGATCACAGTATTGGCCAACCTAAGTTCTGGAACACCATCAAATGAAGTGTCTCTGATACGAGCAGTGGTTGTTCCTGGTCTGAGATCTGATTACTCTTTTCCTTGTAAAAGGAAACAAACTCCCATCAATCAAACTTGTGAGCAAGAAACTGATCTTTTCCAAAGATAGTGGAATCCTTTACAGGTGATATGTGTACTTAGTATTATAGTTCTGGATTAATCTCGACATGCCATCATCCTCTACAGATACATCCTGAAAATGTAGGTCTGAAAAATAGCCTAGGAAGGAACGTTAAGGGAAACGGTTAGACATGTGGGAAAACTTACTCAAACAGAATGAAACTACTGGGGGAGTGCATTTTTCAATAAGCAGGAACCTCTGAATTGATGGAAAGGTGTAAGATACTTTGAAAAGGCATAAGCTTCAGATTGATCTGGGGAAGCAAGAAAGATGAAGTCTGATCCAGAAACTGACATTTCAACAAAAGTAGGTGGTATCTAAGATTAAAATAAACTGGATAACAATGCTTTCATTATTTAAGACACAGATGAACAACAAATTCTTTAAAAAGAATTATTTTAAGACCGTAGTTGTCTAAATAAACAGGCTAATCAGTTAAGCAAATCAATATTAGTATTTGAAATAATAGGGACATAGAACAATGTCTCTTTATTTTGTTTATTTAGAGACCACAGTTATATATTGAGACAAGTGAAATAACTATTGATGGTTAACTTACAAGTTGAGTTTTCTCACAAAAAAAAGTTATTTTTGTGAAAAGATTATGGAAAAATAGGAGTACATGCAAATACAAGCCTGTATTTTAGTTACTGTCTTATTGTGTTGAAAGATTATTAGGCTATTTAGTAATAGCAAGTAGTGTTAGGCTTTATATAAGCACAGAGGAATGAGTCATTAACTTTACTGGTGACTTTTGCTGGTAATTTGTGCAATAAGGCTAGTTTTTATACTTGACAAATACGAGTTCTGTTTTGAAAAGGGATATGTAGACTCGAGAAGACAATTTTCTGTCTGTCTCACCCTGTTTTCCTCGTCTCCCCACCTCTGCCCCAGATTGTTATCTAGGCTGCTCCTGTTTTCAGCTCCCAGCGTGACAAGCTACTGTTATTTTCTGACTTCCCTAGACGCCTTTGGTAGAGCTATTGAAAGTACAGGAGAGACATTCTGGTTGGTTTTGGTTCGCATGCTGAACCTCTGTGTTGTCTGTTACCAAGCATGGCAAAGAATTGCAGAAAGAAGCTTGTATAGCACTATAGTGGATCACGATACTAATAGCCTAGCATGACACACATAGGTGTATTATTTACAGAAAATACTAAATCAAGGACTAGTTTCTGGAATTAGTTTAATTAAGAGAATGAGTCAAGCTGGTAAATATGCCTAGTTTTCTGTTTAGGGTAGATGAACCAAGCTGGCTCTTTGGGGGGATTGAATATGCTCAGTATAAAGAAGATTGTTGTAGGGTAAAGTAGGTGATCTCAGCAGAGTATAAGCAAAAAGTAATCTTCAAAGATTTTTTTACTTTGCAGGATTTAAATAGGGATTTATGAACTCAGAATACAGTATAAATTTATAGAAATTAAATCTCTGGACAGATTTGATGATCCTGTTTCGAAAGAAATGGTCACTTAAATCTCTCAATGAAATACTAGTAAGAACTTCAAAGTATTGGCATAATAATATATTCTACCTCTCCTTGGTTTCCAATAATAGTTGAGCAACTTTAATTGGTGAAGAAAAAAACCCCAGCTTTTAATAGATGCTCAACATGGAAAATTCTAGTCTGAATAGCAAACACTATAAAAGCTGAATCTCACAATTAAGCAACAGGCGTCACAGTACATGCTGTCTGTAATGATCCTAAGGAGAAAGTAATTTAGGTATCAAAGCAGGGAAGAAATATTTCAGATGACCTGCTTTTTGTAGAGGCTAATCAAACAAATTTAAACAATTTACTAGCTAATTAGAGTCCCTTCACAGCAGCAAATGGTACCGTGGTAGCGCTTCAGATAACTATTCTCATTGGTTTGGAGCAGGATATTTCAAACAGACAGTGGCAAATCTAAATTGATAATTTTAGTTAATTACTTGTATGCTGCTTGCTGGGCTTGAAGAATAAAAAGCTATCAACCACACTTATTTTTTGACATAATTTAGGACACAGTTCAAACAAATATTTGAATAAATGTAGTCTGTTTTATAGACTCACTTCGGGGTGAAATACCTTTACTGACAGGTGCTACACTGCATCAATTTGAGCTTAGCATTTCAAGAAACTACCACAGGATATTTAAAGCATTTTTAACCAAGAGTGCTTCTTAGTAATCTGAATACTTTTGTTTATTTATTCCCCCCCTTCTTTTTTACATTGTGTTTGCAAAGAATAATGGCATTTGCATTGTAAGGTTTCTGGGCAAAGACAGACCTGTCATTATGCAGAGCTTTGCGCAGTAACCCTTTCAGGCCTGGTCCTGCTCATTATCATTATCTTTCTATTCATGCAATTTGACATATTGAGAAAAGCTATCACAAATACATCAAGTGTTTTGTCCCTTTTCTTAAAATATAACATTATAAATCACACGTAATACTAATTGTCACTTGACCTTTATTTTGTTATATAGATTACTTTCTGAAATGGTTTGGAGTGAGTACTATTTCTAAATGAAATCTTTTGAGTCATCATCCTGCTGAATTGCATTTGAGTTTGCTGACCAAATGAATAAAGATAGATGATGTGGAAGATGATGTTTTAATGTGGCCTTGTCTGTTGACCTATTTGACGTCCCTGAAACAGGTATAGGCCCAGTTCAGAAATATGTTATGCAGCATTCATTTCATGAGCGTGGGTTAGAGAGCTCTGTTCAGGACAGTACAGTGTCTTAAAAACCTGCTGCAAATATGTCATCTTTTTTGGCATGACTGTATAGCTGTGCAATGAAATGTAAGACTTTCTTTTTCTGTAAAGATAAAATTAAACTATGTTGATTGTAGTGTAGACTAATACTGTTAATTGAGAAAGAAATAAATTAATGTAAATTTTTTAATCTGTTGATTATAGTATAGACTAGCACTGTTAATTGAGAAAGAGAAATAGATGAATGTAGACTCAGTGTTTGTGATTGCTTAATTTTCTGTCTGGCACTGATGCAATTTAAACCGTATCTGTGAAGTTCAAGTGCAATATTTTAAGATGCTGTCACTTTTTACCCTGATAACCGTTATGGTGATATTTTGCCTTAAGATTCTCCCTGTTCATAATGGCAAATGGGCATTTTGCTGTTGAAATGTGTTGAGGTGTTGGATCAGAAACTCTTCCCTGTTTACTAGATTTAACACCTTTTTTCTTTTCCAAGAACAGGATGAAATGAGAAGGTGACAAGGCACTTCTTGTTTCCTCCCAAGTAACAGTCAGGGTTCAAATCTTGTATCTTTACACAGGAAAAGCAATAGTAGATGCCAAGTATCATGTTCTTTTTACTACACGCAATTTGCTTAATTTGCTAAGGTATTACCTTCTTCATTTGTGACTTGTTTATGTAACATACCTAGTCATAGTCCAAAAGTAAATTACTAAAGGAAAGGCTTCTTTTTTTTCTTCTTGTAGTTTATCTTGATCAGTAGTGTTATGAATAATTTTATCTCTTCTAAAACTAAATAATTTTCCCTAATATGCAAAATTGAAATTCATGTAGTTGCTGCCACTCCAAATTATCAGTTTGGCAGTCATCATCAATAGCAGGACCTGCAATATATAGGCAGAAAATATTGTCAGATCAACAACAGAATTTTCAAATAAATCAATACTGAATATGGGCCACCATAGGTGAAGAAGTTTAATGTCTGGTTTGGGAAATGGTGCTGTGGTTATTTTCCAGTCTCAAAAATTGTTCCTGCTCTTTTTGTCTCTATCAGATGAATTTTGGTATGAAATGCTAATAACTGATCTCATGACTGAAATGGTAAATTTCCATTTAAGGAAAGCTCTGAATTCTCTTAACATTATCTTCATCCTCTCATAACTTTAATTTAGGATAATATCCAAATACTTTCTGCTGGTTAAATCTATTTTAGTAACTGTATTTCCTAAATACCAATAATTGGTTTTGAATTATTTATACAATGAGTGATTCTTTATCCTTTGCATCTTACTATACTTTTCATTGCATGTATTTGCTGTGTTGTGAAACTAACTGTGAGGTTGGAGAGGAGTCATTTATTTGCCTTCTACTTCTTAAGGTGCTTTTTCCTAACTTGGAGTTTCAAGAGCTGTTTGGTTTTCTCCAATGGATATCCAGAAAATGAAGACAGCTCTCCATAAAGTCTTTGCAATACCCCACAGAACACCAAGTAAAGGAGCAAAGATGGATTTTATTGTATTTTTAGTAAGGTGCACATGCACACCATCTACGTGGGTTTTTCATGAGAACAGGTGAATTCTCTAGGTGACTGAATTTGATAACTACTACACATGTTCAAAAATTACAAGCTTGACATACTGTTTGCACCATTGGTCAGATAAATTACTATTCAAAATAATGAGATAACTGTGCAGGTATTACTATTTAAACATTATTTTTAATAATGACTTCGTATGTAGATTTATCCCTTTGTATGGACACATTCTGGTTTAGAAAGTTATTCTTCTGTTAGATATGCTTATCATGTTCTTGGCTTGTAATTAGAAAATTAAAGTGATGCAGAGAAAATTCATCAGAATCAAATATTATAACAAATATCAGAATTTTTAAGTAAACACAGAGAGATGTTTTTCCATCTAAAGCCAGAGACTTCCCTCATACTTATTTGTGTGATCTCTAAATGTGACTTTGGTATTATATTGTCCTGCTTTCTAGTCTGCACCTGCTTGTGTTCATACACCTGGCTAAGTGTGAGATGCTGAAATCTATGGCTCTGCCAAATATAGCTGATGTCTAACACATGTTTATGCCCATATATAGGTCGCTGCTTAGTCATATTTTTCTACCATATGTCTTGCTCTTCGATGAAAAATAACTGGTTTGTTGGTTTTTTTTTAACAAATAATAGACTAAAACTTTGATAACTGTTAAATGAAGAATGAACTTTCTTTCACAGAGCTTTTTGGTTTCTGCTTATCTTCCAACTTCTGTATATTAAACAAATTATCTGTTTCTCCTGATTTTTTCATCTGTAACTGCAATTTTTATAACTTCAGGAAATACATAATTAGAAGTGAGCCAAGGTTTTTGAAAGAGATAAAATTCAGTTTTATAATGATTACAGGGTGCATTCTAGAGAGGAGAGTGAGAGCTAGAAAGGATAATTTATGGGTGTTCAGGGGACAAGAGAAGCTGTGGCTTCTAAAGGGTGCCTCACCCCTAAAAGTGAGGCAACTGAGGTTATTGTTAATAATAAATCCCTTGGGATGGATTAGAGTGAAACAATACTAAATGGCCAGTGTTTATAAATATATATGGCAGGTTTGTTTCAGAACAATTTGATTGCAGTGGGAAGGAGGTATATGGTCATTTAGGTTATTATCTGTAAATATATAGCAATATAAAAGCATAAAAATAACACTTAAGAAAATATATAAGGGAAAGAAAGGATAAGAGTACAAAGGTATCACCACCTGTGGATCTAGCAATGAGAATTGATTTTGCAATTTCAGTGTTTCTTGGTCAAAGTAATGGTCACAGTCTTTGATCTGTCAGGGGTGGGGAAAGCCCACAAAACACAAAGTTCAGTGGGTTACTGTAACTCAGGTTCAGGTGGGAATGCCCAGGAACCTGCCCCAGCAGCAGGTGTGTGAGTTACACACTGATGTAGTACTGTGGATCACATGAAAATTAGTTTGGGGGTACTTTGGGGTTCTTTGATGGTTTATGATACCTTCTAAGACATGACAGCTGCTTCACACATCAGTGTAGTCGAGCCAGTTATGCCCCATCAGAAAGGATGAATATCTTCAAGCCTACTTGTGAATGTGAATGTCCTGTTACCTTCCCTGGGGTGGGAGTTTAACAACTGAGCCAGTTGTGTAAGGAAGGGCATTGGCATGACAGCATTATCCCACCTCTGCAGGATCTGCTTGTTATCAGGCTCTTCCCTTATCTGACTCAAAACACAGCTTGTAGTTTGTGGTGGTCCTCCTTTGTTGATGGGTGCTCACCCACTCTGCACCTGGGCTGTTCTTACACAGGTCAGAAGTTTCACCACCATACACTGAAAACCTCTCCTCCTCTCCTTTCCTTGGAAACCTGGAAACCAGATGGAAACCTGACTTCAGCAAAGCACCCTGCACCGTTTGCAAATGGCTGAGTGTTTGAGTCATTAACCCTTAACATTTCAGTCTCACAGAAAGGACTGGGAGGGCAGAAGCCTTTTTTTTTTTCTTTTTTCCCCCTGGCTTCCTCTCTTCCCTACTGCTCAAATCCTTTTGTCTTGCTCCATCTTCATTCCTAGTCTGTATCAGAAGAAGCATGACCTGCAGCTAGAGGGAGGTGATTCTGCCCTTCTACTCTATTCTCATGAGACCCCACCTAGAGTATTGTGTCTGACTCCAGGGCCCCGAGCGTAACAAGGATGTGGAATTGTTGGAGTGAGTCCAAAGGAGGGCCACAAAGATAATTCAGCTAGAGCACCTTTTCTGTGAAGACAGGCTGAGAGAGTTGGGGTTGTGTAGCCTGGAGAAGAGAAGGCTCCAGGGAGAATTTTTTTGCAGCCTTTCAGTATCTAAAGGGGACCTATAACAAAGATGAGGATAAACTTCTTAGCAGGGCCTGTTGTGATAGGACAAGGGGGAGTGGTTTTTAACTCAAGGAGGGTTGATTTAGATTAGATATAAGGCAAAATTTGTTTTGCAATGGGGCTAGTGAAACACTTGCAAAGGTTGTGCAGAGAAGTGGTAAATACCTCATCCTTGGAAACATTCAAGGTCAGGTTGGAGGAGGTTTGAACAACATGATCTTGTTGAAGATGTTCTTACTCATTGCAGGGGGGTTGGACTAGAAGACCTTTGGTTCCCTTCTAGCTCAAACTATTCTATGATTCTATGATCTTTTTGGTGTTGAGAATCTACAAAACTCTTTGTTTTCAACAGTATTCATTAAGTAATAGCATTTTGATATTCTTTCTAAAGATGTAGCTTGTTTTGCTAGTCTGCTGTAGTGGATGGTGGGAAGGAGAAGGAAATGGAGAGGCTAAGACAGGCTCTTCCTCTGTAGGGACACTTGGTCATAAAAGCCACTGAGCTAATGGAGTATTCTGATTATCTTTTCCACTTTGTTCAGTGGGTGTTTGCAGAAGAAGAAAGACAATTATGGTAATACAAGCTTAAAGGTAACTGACTAAAGATATATACAAAACTGTACCCTTTCTTGAGTTCAAGTGGTCCTTTCTGCCTCTAATTATGAATATTTCTTATCACAAATCTGACTGTTTTTAGCATGCTTTTGAGCAGATTCGTTCATGAGATTAATGTGAACAGATGGTAAGGTGAGCATCGCAGCAAGCACCTAAAATATGGACCATGGCTTGAGGGTTTGTTTTGTTCCAGTAAAAGACAATATTGTTGCTGTATAACTGTGATACAAAACACAATAGTATGCACATTTCTTTAGAAAAGGAAAAATCCTGGTTTGTGCAGCTGTTTGAATTTGAATGGCTGCCGTGGAAATTAGTTTAATTTACATAATGATTTCATAGGCTAAAATATTAGCAGTCCTATAAATGACTGAAATGTCTGCTCACTAATGCAGAGCATTTATGCAGTTGTTACAAATGTCTAACATAATCTTTAGGCAGAAATACAGACTGAGGAAATTGTGTGTGAAAATCAAGCACTTTTTTTGCTATAACTGTGCTGTGTCTGTTATTCTAAACAAAACATTCGATCACCTCCATCATTTTGTGTAATTGATCATTGCAAAGCAAAACCTCTTTCTATTATCATCTGAATGCATTTGAAGTTGGGATTTTTCCCTTTCTAAATTGATTACTGAATGGCTAATAGAATTAATGAATGAATGGATAAATACGATATGCTTTTAGGCAAGCAAAGAAAAGAATTGTTTTTTAATATATGTATACAGGGCTGCTTTGAGAGAATCAATCAGTTGTGATGAGGATGCTTTTAATTAGTACATTTGACTGAGATTTATAAAAGATGTTCATACTTGTACTTTACCAGTGGTTATAAAGGAAACTAAATGGTTTTTTGTGTTTAAATGGCAGGGTTTGCAAGAATAATACTTGATTAAAATCACAGAATCACAGAATATGCTGAGTTGGAAGGGATCCACAAGGATCAGCAAGGCCAGCTCCTAGCCCTGCACAGGACCATCCCCAAGAGTCACACCCCATGCCTGAGAGTATTGTCCAAATGCTTCTTGAACTCTGTCAGGCTTGGTGCTGTGACCACTTCCCTGGGGAGCCTGTTCAGTGCCCAACCACCCTCTGGGGGAAGAACATTTTTCCAATATCCAACCTGAACCTTCCCTGACACAATTTCAGGCAATTCCCTTAGGTTCTGTCACTGGTCACCACAGAGAAGACATCAGTGCCTGCCCCTCTTCTTCCCATCATGAGGAAGCTATAATTGCAATGAGGTCTCCCCTCAGTCTCCTCTGCTCCAGGCTGAACAGACCAAGTGCCCTCACCACTCCTCATGCAGCTTCACAATCTTCAAGGCCCTTCACCATCTTCATTGCCCTCCTTTGAATGCTCTCCAATAGCTTAATGTCTTTCTTATATTGCAGTGTCCCAAACTGCACACAATATTCCAGGTGAGGCCGCCCCAGTGCAGAGCAGAGCGGGACAATCCCCTCCCTCAACCAGCTGGCGATGCTGTGCCTGATGCCCGCCAGGACACAGTTGGCCCTCCTGGCTGCCAGGGCACTGCTGACTCAGATTCAACCTGCTGTTGACCAGGACTCCCAGGTCCCTTTCCATGGTACTGCTTTCCAGCATCTCATTCCCCAGGTTGTACATACATCCAGGATTGTCCCATCCCACAGGCAGAATCCAACACTTTCCCTTGCTGGTGATTGCCAAAGTGCATGATCAGTGAAGGGTGGTTTCCAGTTGTCTTGAAGTTTGCACTTTTTTGTTTGCACTGTTTTAGTGAACATAGGTTTTTCAATGTATTCATAAATAATATGGAAAAAAAAAAAAGTAAGCTGTGTTATGAGTCAATTTGCTGTTGACTTACTGACTTACTCAGGGTAGTTAAGGTAGCACCAACAATGAAAGTTTTCCAGAGAACTTTATTGAATGGAGTGTATGGCAAATAGAAATCCGTATAGTTAAATTTAAGGTGATGTAGATGGCAGCAAAAAAGGACTTTCAGCTCTGTATCTGAAATTATGGTCTCTGAGTTGACCATTACCACACAGTAAACAAAGCATGGGATTATGACATGTAATTCTCTAAAAGCTAGATGCTCAATAGCAGACAAAAAAAGCAAAGAAAGTGCTATGAATTCTCAGTAAAAGAGAAGAGAATAAAACATAATATATATGACTTCATATATTCATGATATTCCTACATCTTGATGAATGCCTGCAGTTTTAGGCACTGTATTTCAAAAATATATGTAAATAAATTATATATATATAAAAAAGTATCAATTTTACAGTTTTTACACAACATGTCATATGCTCATGTTGGGTTAGACCGGTAGCTGAAAGCATATCAGCATGAATTATGTTTCCCTTGTTCTTACGATTTTATGTAAACATCTAGGGAAACTAGATGCTGCAGATATATTTTTGTGCTAGTCAAGCTGTGTGAGGGGAGTGATATTTGCCAGGAAGTCTTCAGGCTTAGGCTGTTAGGAAACTGTGCCAATTAGGCAGTCTAAAGGGAGTGAAAACTTATTGTAAGTGCCCGTCACAGGATTTTACAAAAAAATCTGTTGCAAATTAAGGGAAAATTTTGGAATAGGACAGTTTTTATTGACCACAAAAACTATAAGGACTACATGTTTTGAAAAGATTGTTACCTCTCTTGTGCCTAATATAGTTGTATGAAAGACCCAAATGTACATAGAATCATAGATGGTTTGGGTTTGAAAGGACTTTAAAGATCATCTAGTTCCAACCCTGCTGCTGTGGGCAGGGTCACCTTCCACTACATCAGGTTGCTCAGAGCTCCATCCAACCTGGTCTTGACACTTCCAGGCATCCTCAGCTTCCCTGGGCAACCTGTTCCAGTGTCTCACCAGCCTCACAGTAGAGGATTTCTTTCTCATACCTGATCTAAACCTACACTCTTTCAGTTTAAAGCCATTTCCCCTTGTCCTGTCATTACATGCCCTTGAAAGAAGTCCCACCAGCTCTCCTGAAGGCCCCTTTTAGGTGTGGGGGAGCTGCTATAAGATCTCCCTAAAGCCTTCTCTTCTCCAGGCTGAAGAACTCCTCAGCTTGTCTTCATAGTGGGGGTGCTCCAGCCCTCTGCTGATGTTTGTAGCCCTTCTCTGGAATTGCTCCCACAGAAACACTGGTATTGCCTGCGACTGGACAGTACCAGGAACAACTTTTACTGTAAACTTGGTTTCTATAACATATCAAAGTTATTTAGAACTTCACAGTCTTGGGCTTCAAAACAAAGTTTACTAACAGACAAATAGTTTATTCATTAGAATTGCATCTTTTAAGAAAATGATACTGTGTGTGTCTTTATTTGTGTAACAGTTTATACCAGTAAGAGGCTCTGAAAAAGCTAAACACTTTGAAAATGAAACATTCAGATTTTTGTGTCAAAACAATTTAGCTAAATTTACTTTAAATTAGCGTAAAAACAAGTCCAAATTAAACCCATCAGCCAATCTTCACTTTCCTGCACTCCCCGAATTACTCAGCAATGCTAGATGCCAGACATAAACATTCATGCTAATTCCTTCATTACACTATTTACTATTCAAAGAAAAGAAATAATGGGTAAAAATCCTATTTCTAATTGTGAATAGCCTGAGCTCAACATTGCTGTAGATTTTTATCTGTTGATCTTGATGTGAGACAATAAAAAGATTAATTCTAAACTTTTCCATCTTGCCAGGCAATTTCACATAAGACCAGAATCTCATGGTCTCTGATGGCTGTGTTCCTGGAATATTCAGTTTGTCAAAAATACATAGCAACACATGCCTAAAATATTTTGCTGTGTCATACTTAATTCTGGAAGACAGGGAATGCATTCTGTCAATGTGACTAATGACTAATTAGGCACTCCTATAAGTGAGCAGTGTACAATTATAGTTACAGACCGACAAGGACTTTCAGTACTACATATGTTGGTTTTTGAGAAACTGAAATTTAAGTTTCTCATTAGGCACATTGCACTGTAGCCTAGAAATATTCATAACAGTTTTTCCATACTGTTGAATTTTCCACAGCATATGAAGCAACTAAATTATGGAGCGATGTAAAGAAATTGAACTGGAGAATAGAACACCATGTATCAACTCACAGAATCTAAATTAAGTATTGAAGATGAACCTAAGATGCATGACCAAATCTTAACCAGCCATCACAACAGGTCCTGAGCTATTTTTAAGACTGAGGCATCAGTTAATGTAATGTAAGACACCACATAGTCTTTAAATTCTTTAGAAGGATTTTTCAGTGTTAAATTAGAAGAGATATTTTTCTCCAGCAACAGCCTTTTACATACTTTGCTCACTGGACAGCTGCATTACTTACGAAAGAGTGAGCTTTTGCTGCTTTCTCAAAGTGCTGCCTTCTCAGCAGTGCTGGGACCACAAGTTTACTTTTTAGAAGATACTTAACAGGGTTATATGGCCATGCACACGTGTCTGTTCCTTGGGAAATAAAGAAACACTGTGATGGTCCTTGAATACTTCTGTATGTACTGCTAGGTTCTGAAAGATACCTGGCAGTTCTGAAAACAAAGTAATTTTCATTAGTTTCTCAAGAACAGATGAGTATTGGATGTACATTCTCAGGAATGGGAATACTGGATACACACTTTTTTCATGACTGCCAGTGGATAGGTGGGAAGTTAAGGCTTCCAATGCCAGCTTTATTTTGATGTCTGTAATTTTCCAAGGGTTTGGCTAATGGATGTAGTAGGGCTCACATCCTGTTTTGTTGTTCCATCATTTCCATAGTTGTCTGTCTGTAAGCATGGTTGATTTGGGATGTACCTGTTTCAGTTTGTTTTCCATCTAAATGTACATATAGCTAAGCGTCATTACAGTAAAATGAGTTTAAGTTCACTCAAATTCATGAATGTTTTCCAAACAACGTTTTCAGGCAACATGTATTTTTGCACAAGTCATGCTGAGACACAGGAAAAAAATTAAAAAATATTTTCATATGTTACAGGAAAGGCAAGTTTGAGAGAGCTCTCAAACTTTACCTGGAACCCCAGGTTAACTGACACCCTTACTTATGGGCTTTAATTATCTTGTTTCAAAACTGTGGATAACAGAAGAATGATCATTGTATGAATAGCCAAATTCTTCTGTCTAACCTCAGATTGGAAGAAATCTGAAAAATTCTATGTATAAGTCAGAATATCAAGAGATTGGTAATGATGGAAGTTAAAGCTGCTGAAACTTTGCTGCCATGAATAGGTTGTCACAGTCCTTCTCTTAGGCTCACTTCTGCATGCAAGGATTATATACATTCTGGGTCTGTACTGTTGAGTGTCTCTACAGGAAAATTGAGCTTTCTTTCCAGGAAATCTAAGGGTTGTCTCTAGGAAACTTCATGATAGGAATGTACTTAGGGAGAAACTATATAGTCTGTTCCTTGTCGTTTATTGTCACTTTATACTCAAGAAAGGTGTAGCACCAGAATTACTGTAGATTAATTAGGCTTGAAATACAATGCCTTTAGTGTGAAAAGAAGCTATCAGATAATTTACTCCATATGACTATGCTGAAATCAATGCAGTTTGCTTACTATATGTGTTTTAGTGTGCAGATAATAAAAATTTAAATACTAAGTGTCTGATCGTTCCAAAGAGATGTTTCAAAGTACATAAGTGAAAAGTATCAAGGGTACTGTCTTTGTTCATGAGTTTCCTTAGAAAGTTTTCCTATGTGGTCAGCAATGTTTTTGACCTTGCATAGTGAGTTTTGCTGCTAACAATTCATTTGGAGAGATATCTTTAATTCTTCTGAGAATTATTGAGATGCTAAAAGCCAAACACGTTTTCCCTAGTGTGATCAGATTGAAATAGACTGGAAGAATGCCAGGTTTGTTTCTGATCCACCTGAAGTTCAGAATATCAGCATAAATGAAGAGCAGTTTTGTTGTCTTCTTTTTGTGGCTTTGGTGTATGAAACTAGATGTCAAGCAGACAAAGCTGCAAATGATAGCTTGCGAGCGCTTTACGTATTGGTGGGGAGAAGTTGGTGTCTTTAATGTCTCTGAAGCATTAATACTTTAAACAATAAATGGCTCTACTGGGAATCAAGCAAGAAAAGCCCTTCTGTTTTGTTCCTAGCCCTTTGATGAAATATTTTTTGTGTGTTTTAAAACTGTTTCTTGAGTTCAGTGTTTAAGAGTTGGTAAGAAAACAAGAGCTGGTGTGTACTTGAACATCCTCATTTCTAATTTCTGGGATTTAGCTATATCAGTAACTTATTTTTGTTTGTTAATTGCAAAATAACAGCAATTTTAATTTGAAATGCTTTTTAGTAACAGTCAGTCAGTCCTTAGAGGGATAGTAAGTAACCTTCTATGTCCTAGAAAGGGATTAGTGAATGCCACTCTGGAATTAAATAATTATTTTAGTGTAAATGAGTCCAAAAGTAGCCTGTCTAAAATACAAAACAGGTTAGAAATTATTTTTTTGGCTATTAGCACTGCTTATCAACCCAGTGTTTAAATCATAAGCTCATATATAAAGGCTTTTAACATTTTGTGGAAGAAACATTATGTGAAGGACTTTTCCAAATAAAGGGCACCTATGTAAGAGGGAGTGACCTCATCTAAAACCAAACTGTTGACATTTAACATCAAGAAAATTGCAAGAAAATGTTTCAATTGAGGAGCTGTAAGAAAACTGTGAGGTATAGAAGAGAATGTTGTTTAGGATGACATTCTTACAGTTGAAGATACTAAAATTATCCTAAGGGAAATATAGCTCAGTGCATGAGACTAATTAAAAAGGAAATAAAACCTAACAAGTTGCCCTTTAAAAGAGGGTGGCAAAGAAAAAAAAAAAAAGAAAAAAAAAAAAAAAAAAAAAAAGGGGGGGTGGGCACCAAATCAATAGTACACCAACTTCCATAAAAATTTTGGAAATTAAAAAATGAGGGGAAAGGGTTTGCCCTAGGTCTGTCCAAATTTTGGTGGAAGTTAAGCTATACAATGCTATAATATCAAAAATTAAAAGATACATACAAGACAAAACAAACTATGCTACTATTGGAATAATACTTTTACAGAGTTTAGAAGTAAATTACCAGTGACTGGCTCAGAGAGTAGCACAGTGGAACATGGTCAGGAAACAGGGTTCTGCTTTACAGGATTTAAAAGCCAAAAGCCCCTAGGGCATGTGAAATAGAGATTGTATCTGGAAGAACTATAAGCCTGGGTTTCATCTGGCAAAATGAAGGTGTCTAAATCTGAGCTTATTGTTTAGACTTCTCTCTCTTACAGTCAGTGGAGAGAAACAGGCATTCCAAGACAAGTAAACCATCTCATTTTGAAACAGCTATCTGAAATAAATTACGTAATTTCTGTCCTAAAAGTGACAAGGTCGTTGCTATTCACTATAGAGCATAAGCAAACTAGCTGAGATGCAGACGCCTCCAAAGGAGATGACGTGGATCCTGCCTGAAATGGCAGTAAAAGTAGGCCGTGCAGATCTCAAAGTTTTTTAAGTGGCAGGAGAAAAACAATTAATGCAAATTGACAGAAAACACAAGTGAGTTTCTGTATCTTTTCATGTCTAATTTTTTTTGTTGGTTTTGTTTGTTCATGTTTCTGGATTTTGTTGGCGGTTTTTTGTTTGTTTTAAAGATTAGGGAAAGTTCTATGAGAAAGATTAAGTTTTAGAGAACCATTGTTCTTTTTCAGGTTTTGGTTTTTTGTTTCTTTTGTGGATTGTTTTGCTCGTTTTTTACTAAAAACTATGTAATCCTGCCTACAAAGTGGAGGGAAAAACCACTGTGGAGTAATTTCTGTACCAGGTTTTTAAAGGATTCCCCTGTTCAGTTTGTTTGGATTGGATGCATATTAGAGCTGAAACAATCCATTTATTCACATTCTTTTAAAATTTTTTAGTGTCCTAAAAAAGTAGAGAAAAAGTATGGTTTCAATAACAGGAAGATGATCTTAAAAAATGAGTATTCATGGGTTTTTTTCCTCAGTGTTCTAATTCAGTGTTTTATGGAAATATATAACATAAACTGGTATAAAAAGACATAATGAGCTTTTAATTTAGAACAAAGTAAATCAGTGGGGTGAAAAAAAGATATAACACTTGAAAGAATTTGCCTCATGGAATAACTTCATAATTACTTCAGTAAAATCCCCAAGAACAGAATCTGCTGGACAAAAGATTGTGATTGTACTGAAATTGAATATTTCTTCACGATTTGAAATCTTTGCTGCTTGAACTATTGTGTATCAAATTAGGTCCCTATAAACAATAACAAAATTGGTGACTGTTCCAATAAGGCACAGGGGTTTTAAAATTTGCATTATTGCATAAAGTGATACACTGTGAAAGAGGCAACATGTAATTTACACAACCTAAATCAGTCTATTTTGCAAAATGTCAAGTCTCTTTTATTTTTTTTTCTTAATAATGTACTACTTATTACAGTGAACAAATTCCTTTTATTTTCTCTTTTTTTGTTCAGTAAAGAAATTGCCCATCTCAGTGGGTATTACTTTGATTTGTTAGTTGATCTTAAAGATCACCTGGTCCCAACCCCCGTGCCATGTACAGGGACACTTTCCACTAAACCAGATGGCTCAGAGCCCCTTCCAACCTGGCTTTGAACACTTACAGGGGCATCCACAACTTCTCTGGACAACTTGTTCTATTGTCTCACCACCCTCACAGTGACGAATTACTTCCTAATATCTAATCTATATCTGGGCAGAATTACTTCTGAATTAAAGACAGTGTAACAAATAATCACTTTATTCAAAAGACTTTAATGACCACTGTAGTGTCTCTTCTGTAAATGTGAAGCTCTCTTAATGTGGTTCAATCTTTGCATTTGATTCTCATCTGTGCTGATACTTTTTTTCCACTTGAAGGACTTTTGATCAATGTGTTAAGCAATTTCTCATTCTAAATCACTGAAGGCTTTGATTTTTGTTTTGAGAGTTTATAGGTTATTTACAAACAAGTTCCAATAAAATAAGTACTATATATATCAATAACTCATTTAAAAAAATATTTTAAATCAGGTTTGTCTGACTGGTGTCTATGCATTCAGTTCTGTAATTTTCAGCAGTATGTATTTGTTTTACCCTTTGGAATTAGTTTTGTGCATGACTACAAATAGACTATTTGAAAGCCTTAAAAGAAAATAAAGAGGAAAAACATCTCATAGCTTTGCTGGAAGGATGAAGCCTAGTGATATTTTTATCATTTATTTAATTAATTACTTTTAAGTATCAAATGCTGATTATTCAGAGGATATAAAGGAAAGTTAAATCAAGAAGATTACGCTTTTTATTCCCTCAAAGCTGTAAAAGCAGTGACTAATTTATGCTTTTAGGTGGTAGAACAACATTATCTCAGAGACTCATTGAAATGTGTTTGCCAGAGACACTTCCTACACTTGTCCAACAGCTGTCAAACAGACTCCCAGCCAGAGGCTTGCTTAATGCAAGATGGGCTGTGTCTCCTCAGTCTCAGTTTTATTCTAGAGAACTTTTATCTCCTCCTGGGTGTCTTGGTTTGAGATAATTTGGAGGGGCAGAGACTTTGGACAAAAGTTTCCTCCCTCAGATTCAATACCCGTGGTTTCTCCAATATAGAGAGAAAGACAAAATACATCTGGATATAAATGAAAAAATAACTGTTCACCAAGAAGTACTGATAACAATACTGATAAAACTGGGTTACACCAACCAATGAGGAGAAACTTTCCAGGTCCTGCCCACCAGGCCAAATGGAGATGGCAGCCAACCTCCCTGACCTGGAATAAACCCATGTGGTCACAGGACAGAGACAAGATGGACACTCTTCCACATCCTTCACTTCCCCCACACCCAGAAAACTGGTAGGAATGGTTGGAGAGTCAGTGCTGGCAGGAAACAGCAGATAGGTGGGATTCAATACTGGCAGACACTTGCATGGCACTGGAGTGAGGCTGCAGTGCTGGCACAGGCAGCTGGAGCAGGGCTGTGAATCCCCCAGGTGACTGGAAGGGCCCACATGACACCTGTTGGATCCAATGATGAGATTTGGTTGTCACGATTTCAGTGTTCACTGGTTGAAGTGGTGGTGGCAGCCTGGATCCATTGAGGAGGTGGTGGAAGCCTCAGGTGATCTGGGAAGCCCCAGAACTCAGAGTTACATATGCTCGGGTTCAGGTGGGAAGGCCTCTAGTACCTCCCCTGGGAGGAGAGTTTTACACTGGATGATGTAATACTGGGAGTCATGAGATACTTTGTGAGTCTTAGACATTTTCTAAGATGTTGCAGCTGTTTTTTATGTCCATTATGAGCCCATTATGGCCACTATGGCTCATGAGCAAGAGATGGATACCTTCAGGTGAGATGTGAATGTTCTGGGTGGTTATCACAGCTGAGTCATCCGTGCAAGAAAAAAGAAACACTACCCCATCTTGCAGGGTTTGCATCTTGTTTAACCCCCAGATTTGTAGCCTGAGGTGTTGGATGTGCATGCCTTCAGCACCTGGCCTGGGTGGCCACCCTGCACAGTGTTAGCCAAGCACGCTGCTGATTGAGCCAGGAGCACCAATAGTCCAGTCTCTTACAGCACCTGGGTGGTCACTGCAGGCCGTCCAATGTTTGAGTCATTGATCACTAGCACTCAAGTCTCTTTAAAGGAGGCAAAACACCAAAAAGGCGTATTTGGAGAAAAGAAAAGGTAGATATCAGAATTTTTGTGTAACCCAGGACACTAGATTAAGCAGATTGGGTTAATGGTATCTGGTTGTCAGGGCAGCAGCAATGTTGGCCTCAGGCAGGATTGCTGGAGGGAATATATTTGAGGTAATTTGTATTTTTGTCAGAAGAGCCATAATCACAGCAATAGAAGTGGTTTAGTACTCAGATCAGCCTGAGTTCTCCTCCTTCAATGATGCCTGCTTTACAATGCCAGGCTACACTTTTGCCATAATGAGGCCATTTTCTTATAGTACTTTAGTCACTTCTTGTACACAAGAGTAGCTGTCTAGGGAGGAACTGTTTAGGGAAGAGGTATTCTTAGGAAAGACAGATGTATTGACTAATTTTAAACTTTCATATGTTTATATATAATTGGAGCATATTTCTTTTTAAAAACTGTTGAAAAAATTGCCACTTAGATTATTTTTGCTTTTCATTGAATGGAAGATATATCTTCTTATTTGAAGAATCCACAACCAATTTAGAAAGCACCAGATGAGATGAGAACTCTTCATTGATACAGAACTAGCCAACTTCCAGATAAGCACAGTGAGTGATTTGCGTGGTTGCTACAAAATGTCAATATCTTAGACTCATCAGTTATCTAATCAGTAAGTTATTGTGTATTCTGACAGTCCTCTATAAAGACAGATCTGTTTTACTTTGCATACAATAAGTTGTTTCTATAACTGTTACTTCAAAGAATTTTGTCATCTGTGAAATAGCTTTCTCATGTAGTTTTTGCTGTATATTTCCTTATTCAAACTGCATAGAAGAGACAATTAATAATACTATTTAAAACTGTGTATGAAGAAGAAAATTAAATTATTAAAAATCTTTTAAGTTGAGGTTTCCAAAAAAGAGTATTTTCTATCCTGTAGTTACATGTTATGGGTCCTTTAAATGTTGTAACCTGAAAAGACATTAAAAGCAGTCTGTCAGAAAGTTCAGTGAAATACTGATTCAACAATGCTTAATGCTGTCCTGCAGTACATTTCATCTGTTCGTGCATTTGGTTCTGTAGTAATGAATGCAAATATGAACTAGAGAGAAAATATTTAGAGTAATTTTTAAATATCTCCCCCTCTCCCAACCTCCTTTGTTAAATATTATTTCAGGTTAACATATTTGTTGTTGATCTGACAACAATCCTACAAGAGAAGATAACTTTATGGTTAAAGGTAGTTAGAGAGAGAGGCAGGAGATAAAAACCTGGCAAGCAACTCTATTTAGTCATATCTATGTAAATTATTTGAGATCTAGTATTTACTGCTAGTTGGGAGGTTTTTTGTGTTAAAGCTACGTCTTCCATGATTTTTTAAGTTAGGGTCACTGAAAGATACTGCATACTGCAAATTTTTATCTGTGATATCATTTATCTTCTTCTGCTGTATGAATGCTACTGAAGCTAAAATAAACCTTTAGATTAGCAGTCCATAGGCTGACTACAGTCTGCACATCTTATGGCTTGAAATGAACTTTCTTGGGAAATACCTCAGAACTAACATGTGTGAGGCACCAAGAAAAAAACAAGTGCAAAGGACAATGAATTAGGTGTGTCATAAGTGCAGCCAAACAGCAAGGAATCCTGGTGAAAAGTAAGTGACAAGTGGAGTGAAAGGCTGTTCTGAGTTAGATAAATATGGATCAAAACCAGAATAGTGTGACTGTAAAGGCAGAAGTGATTGGAGGATGATGCATTCAGAGCTCTGGCAAAACTGCATTTGGGAAATTACTTTTCTAGTACATACTCAGGCAAAGAGACATGTTACTAGCTGGGGTCAAAACCCTCTTTCTTTGGAATTTTCATTATTTGAAAGGTAAATTTGATGTGGGAGTGGGAGCAAATAATATATAATTTCTCAAGAATTGAAGGACAACATAGGCTAAATCTGTCATATTCTATGAGAGTTTTTCAAGACCAAGCACTAGGTAGCTAGGATCCTGCAACCTTTAAGAATCTACATATAAGACTAAATAATTGAGAGGATCTTGGTGACAATATGTGTTCATAGAATGCTGACTTGGAAAGGAGCCATGAGGATCGACTCCAACTCCTGACTCTGCACAGGACACACCAAGAATCACACCATGTACCTGAAAGTGTTACACAAACACTTCTTGAACTCTTTAGGCTTGGTGTTGTGACCACTAGTTTCAGGAGCCTGTTCCAGTGCTCAATCACCCTCTGAGTGAAGAACCTTTTCTTGATATCTAACCAAAACCACCCCTGACTTAGCTTCATGTTGTTTTCTCAAGTTCTGTCAGTGATCATGACAGTGAAGAGATTGGTACCTGCCCTTCTGCCTCCCCTTGTAAGGATGTTGAAGATTGTCATGACGTCTCCCTCAGTCTCCACTTCTCCAGGCTGAACAGACCAAGTGACCTCTGCCACTCCTCATACGGCTTCCCCTCTAGACTCTTCACCCTCCTTTGGACACTCTCTAACAGCTTAGTATCTTTCTTATATTGTGGTGCCCAAACCTGCCCACAATATCCAAGGTGAGGCTGCCCCATTTCAGAGCAGAGCGGGACAGTCCCCTCCCTCACCCGGCTGGCGATGCTTTGCCTGATGCCCCCCAGGACACAGTTAGCCTTTCTGGCTGCCAGGGCACTGCTGACTCAGATTCAACTTGCCAATGGACCCCCAGGTCCCTTTCCATGGCACTGCTTTCCAGCATCTCCTTCCCCAGTCTGTCCGTACATCTGGGGTTGTCCAATCCGAGATGCAGAATCTGGCACTTGTCCTTGTTGAACTTCATACAGTCAGTGATTGCTCAGCCCTCTAAGTTGACCCAGGTCTCTCTGCAGGGCCTTCCTGCCTTTGAGGGAATCAACAGCTCCTCTCAGTTTTTTGTCATCTGCAAACTTGCTCAGTATCCCTTCCAGTCCTGCATCCAAGTCATTTATGAAGATGTTGAAGAGCACAGGATGGAGCCCTGCAGAACCCCACTAGTGACAGGTGCCCAGTCTGATGTCACCCCATTCACTATAACTGTTTGTGCCCAATCTGTGAGCCAGTTGCTCACCCATCATGTAACATGGTTATCCAGCTGTATGCTAAATATTTTGTCCAGAAGGATTCAACTCCTTTCAAATGTTAAAATCAATATGTGTAGTAGGAAATTCATTAAGTTCCTACATGTTATAAAATAAAGCTTTTTTTAAAACAGTGTCCTGATATGGCCAAATGTGTAAACAGGGTTTAATTTCTTAGTGTTCATGTAATTTATATACTGTAATGTAATTGCATGACAACTCTAAGTTTTGTTCTTTGACCAAAATCCTCCAGTGAGTATTGCATTAATGATTAGACACATATAGTTAAACCAAAAGCAATTGTAGACATCTTTGGCAAATATATTCCTCGGTTTAAACTGTCCTGACACATCTATTGACATTTTCCCTACAGCTAACATATACTGTGTATCAGTCTGTGGTGTGTCTAGGAAAGCCCATTTCACACATCACTTCTTACACTATTTCATAATCGCACAGTCAAAAGATTTTGCATAATTGGTGAAACAAGGAACTATTAAGTGAAACCATCTTTCTCAGTGTTACTTAAATTGGTGGTTGGGTTCTTTGCTCCTTTACCTTTTATGACATCAGCTGCTCCATTTTACTTACTTTTGCACTTTTTTGAATTCAGTGATGTTAGTAATATTAATTTTATTTGAATTATATATAAAGCAGATATTTTGATAAGCATCAAAATATTAAAGATAAGATATTGGGGAGCTACTTGCAAACATGGATATTCATTTCTCATCTGCATCTTAGATCAGTCTTTGGCATCTTGTCTCTGTACTTTTTAAACTGCATTCTTTCTATCCACTTTTCCATTTTCATTGTTGTTTCATTAGCACAGAAGATTCCCTTCCTATTGTCAGAGTTCAGTTATCTTTGCATATACTTTAAAATTTTGAGGTTCTCAGTTAAAAATACCATACACTGCATTCTGTTATATATATTTTTTTTTAATGCTTGATAGAGAGACTTAAGCTTTTGGACAAGCAGAGCCCAGTTACTCATTTTTATATATATATATATACATACACACATATTTTTTTGTTTCTAATGATTCTGCACTATTCTTTTGTAGATGCTAATTTATCCCATTTCAAATACAGATCTCTAAATTGTTTAGTTCTCTGGTTTTGACCTTTTGCCTTTTTTCTGTTTGAATATTTGTCATAGCTGCTGTCTCATCTGCTTGAAAATATATACTGAACTGTATTTTCAGTAGGTTTTTTCTTTTTATTTAAGAAGTACTTTTTCAGTATTTCTTTTGAAAAGCAGATCTTGTGCAGTGTTGCTTTGCCATTTTTGGTAGCATTTAAGACCCGGAATTTACACCTTTGCTTTTAATTGGTGAACACTTGCTATTTTCTTTACTCATCTTCTGTGGACTTACAGGTTTTTTTCTGGAACCACTGATTACCATTTCTGAACAAGGTCAGGTTTTCCTTACTCTAATTTCAGGTCTGCAGTAGTGCCTCTCTTTTAGTCTTGCCCAGTCTGTCCTTGACTATTTTTCTTTACAACTGGATGTGTGGTTGTTTTTGGTGACTGGGTTCATGCTCATATGAGCTTTGCATGGAGAAATGAAAAGTCTTGCAGTGGATGACAGGGACAAGAAAACGGGCAGAAATTCATGGAAAATTGCAATTGGTGACCAAAATTTCTTTCCAGTTTTTAATTTTCAGAGAATGCACTTAATTTTGAATAAAATCAAGCCAAATGATAAAGTGCTGATTTATATGTTAGCCAATGTTACATGATTTTAGTGTTTTCACAGCAAATCCAATGTAAAATGTGAGCTCTTTCAAATAGACTGCTTTGAAATAGCACATAGAGTAAAAATTAAATATGAATAATTAGAAAAGCACCTTCCCAGGGAGGTGCCTGGTGTCAGGGGCTGCTCCAGCTGCCCCCTGGATGACTTGCTCCCTTGATGGGCATAATGAGAAGAGCCCTGTGTACCAAGATGTGCCCTGGGGAAGCCCCCACTGGGTGTCCCTGCACATGAGAACATGCCAGCACACACTGTGCCCTGGTACTTTAAAAAAAAATAATATTAGAGTGTATTTTAATTTTATTTAAAACAAAACATATGCTAGTTTTCTTAGTTTGACAAGACTCACAATTTAACCATGTAAAGTAAATTGAGAAGCAGTAAAATAATGAGACAAAATATGGATTTTAAACCAATGAGTATACATTAATAAATCTGAAATAAAAAGTGATCACCCTACAGAGGAAAAAATTTAGATGTGATTCAAAAGTCTTTGTTTCAGATAGTTCTCTGCTTCCAAAAAATTGCTTTATCAATCATTTCTGTAAGTTAGTCTGTAAATTGGTGTGTAAATGAAGTGTTGTATCTGTTCTCTCTCTTTTTGTTTTCTTTTATACCCTGAACCAATCCCCTGCAAGGCAGATTCATTTGTTGTTCAGTTGAAATGGAATGACTGCAATTCCACAAACAAATTGGGCCTCAGTTAGGTGCACTTTGTCATAAATAATCTCTGTGGAGATTGGATTTCTCTGCTTGCTGATGTACTTCGGCTGTATGTTAAGCTCATAGCTTCTTAAAGGGACTGAGTTATTACCAAGCTGAACACTCACTGAGGAGCACACACCTGTCCTTGTTCTTCTGTGTTGTAGCTGTCTTTATTTCCCTAAAGCATATTCAGGAAAGTTTATAGTTAAAGAAACTACTAGTCCATTTTTTTTTCCGTTCTTTGTGCCATTTTTTTCTTATCCCACTCCATAATACACAGCTCTTTCCGTGTATATTTCTTCATGATCTGAAGAGAAAGACTATTTCATAGATTGGTTAAGGGCATTTTCCATGGTCTGGTCATCTAATACTCGTATTTCACATTCAGCAGTAGGCCACTTTAAAATTTAATGGCATGTCTTTATCAGCTGCAGGAAATGTCCTTTACATTTTCATTTATAAATTTTATAGCTATTTCTTTTGCTTTGTTACAGAAATTTGCTCTACTGTTCAGTGTAACCTTTTCACTTTCTTTTTCAAAAGCAAGCTGTAACTCCACAGCTCTGTGGCTGAGATGGCTGAGGTGCTGCCCGTGCGATATTGTAATCTCTGCCTTTTCCCAGGCTACCTTCTGCAGGTTGTGTAATGGGTTGAGCAACATCTGCAAAAGTATGATAGTTCTGTTCTAGAACTATCTAGTTCTGATCTGTGTCATTTCTACATAGAGCAAATTATGCTGAACGCTCTGAATTATACTTCGTTTAGATGGGATTACACAACTAGCCCAATGATAAAAATTGAACTGAATGAATCCCACAATGTAGCAAGCTTTAAATCTTTACATATAAGCAGGTGATTGTGCGTGTTCGACAGAATGCATGCTCATATTTTGACTGTCTTTGTGTTTGATCCATTTCACATCTGCAAAAAAACCACAAAAAATATATAGAAGGGTAGTGAACAACAGTATACAGTCTAATTCTCATGTAAAATGCTACAGAAACAGAATAGCACAGCCCTTTATTGATGAACAAACCAATATTTGATGCATATTATGTGTATGGGGCTCATTTAGAAAATAATAAGGCACGGTTTTTGTCTCAAATCTGATTAAGTGTGTGATGTGTTGTTGAAGAGATGTGAGTGTGGGATTTTAATTGACAGTATCAAGTCTCTCCACTGCAAAATAACATTTAGGAAAAAATAACCAAGAAAGCCGTTAATATAAATCTATTTGTTAAAATGAGGATGAGTATCAGATGTAACAGAGTAGCATCTAGTCCAATGAAATAGCGCTTTACCCACATTACCCAGTGATCACAGACATTATATATCAGCGGTACCTAGCTTATAGTAAGTATTTCAGTAATTCAGAAGCAATGAAATTTTGTCATGTATCATATATGAACATGTGAACATGGGTGCAAGAGTGGACAATACAAACAATATGAATGTATTGCAAACAAGCTGAAAAGAGCAGTATAAATTATAACTTTTTTCTTTCTTCTGCCATGTTGTGGTTCGTATGGCTCAGGTTACATTTCTGATATAAACCACCTCCTCAGCTGTGTCAGACTGAACCTGAGTGGGAGTAAGTGCATATAATTGTCAGAATGAATCAACTGGCTGGTTTTATGTAGTCTGAACATAGTCCTTTGATGGAGGATCTTAACAAAAGGAATTTAAGGAATATGTGGACAATCTGTGGATGGTGAAGAATTAGGCTCAGGAAAGCAGGATAAACATAGTGTTTTCAAAAATTTTATGACAGTGTTCTAAATCTACATTTTGAAATGGCAGCAGAGAAGGTCTCGCCAAACAGAGTCAAAACCAGGTGGTTTGACAACAATGTTGTTGCACAAAAATTGTCACCATGACAGAAAGGACTGCTGAGAGAATAGCTCAGGACCAGACAGAATAAGGCCCTATTAATAGCACAGTGATGAGTTGGTGAATGTCAGTGCTAGCTGAAATGTGTATGGAAAAAAAAATGATAGGTACTAGAGAGATATTTTTGGGTAACTGATGAGGGGATACAGAAGAAAGAATGAGGGGAAAAATATAGATCATAGTCTTGGAAGATTGAGAGAATAATAGCCATAACAGTGATGGAAAAAAGGGCAGAAAGAATTTGAAAGTGAAGATGGGAAAGTCATCTGCTTAAAGTGACAGTGGCATGCCTAAGACGAGATATTAACCGGGCACAGGAGACATGTTGGTGCAACAGGCAGGTTTTTGAGTTGTCGGTCGATAACTTCATAAGCTCTGTGAGTGGAGGAAAGTGTTCACGTTCACTGCAAAGTGAGAAGAACAGGAGTTGGGACCAAAGTCTAATTTATTATCATCCTATCAGAAGAAAAAAAATATTTTTTTGTAGCAGAATACCAATAACTTTTTTGTATTTATGGCTCCCTTACTAAAGCTTGTGTGTTCTAGTTTGAAACAAGAATGGAAACAGATGGGGATTTTTTTTAATCTAAGCTTGCACAAGCTTTTATTTCTTCAGTGGTAGTATAAGAAATGTTGTAAATTAAGTTTCTGTCTTCCTAATTGGAAGAAGAGTGTCTTTTAAAACTGTTCTTATTACATGTTTGACTTGATCCAGAGCTCTACAAAATATAAAACAATTGAATTATTCCTCCCTGAAAAGTGGACTTAAAGCAATGATGGGTTCCAGTCAAGGTGCTTTAGAGAAATTACCAAGCAGCCATAGCTTGACTTAGAGTAGGATGTTCAATTTGAATAGAAAATATAGACTCTGATGTAGAGAATTTCAGAGGAATTGTGTGGTAGATTTTTCATAGGCTCACAGAATGTTCCTCAGTACATATCAGTAATTAGGTAAATATGTTATATATAGAAAAGCCTAGTATTGTGAAAAAAGAAGCAGGATGTTTTAAAAAAATCTACTGTGAACTTTTTAAAATGGATTGCTCTGTTATTCATGTAGTACAAAAAGGCTTTTTTCCTATTTCAATTATAAGCTGCAGACATTACTTTAATTTTACTAGTGTTACTACCTTGCAAAATAGTTATATGTGGTTATGACTAATCATTATGTATATTAACAATAAACCAGGAACTTGTTCTGAACATTATATATTCTTATTTTCTCTATGCAGCCTATGATTTTTGTGGTGTCCGTTGAAAGTGACAAGAATTACTTACTTTCTACTGAATATCATGGATATTACATATCCATGGTAATTATTTATCAGATGTCTTTTCTTATGTGCATAATTTTAAAATGTGTTTTAATATACAGTAAAGGTCTTTGACTCTTCTCTGTGGCAAGATGAGATGGGCATAATGCTCTTGTGTAGTAGGGCTTGAAGTCAGCAAGTTCTAAATATTGGTTTTCCTTTCTTAATGTCTTTATGAAGCCCCACAGACAACTGATTTTTACTTTGATTTCTTTACCTGTGCAATATGGATAATGACAGCTGATTAAGAGCAACTTAATTTTAATAGGCTTTTGAATCCATTGATGTGAAAAATTTACTGTCTGTTCTCAGATAGGTTCATATTATTATATTTTACTCTAATTCCCTGACGTTAAAAAAAAGGACAGGGGCATATTAATTTATCCTATTGTGATATGGGACTTTGGTGTGATTATTGCTCTCTTTTATCATATATCTGTCTTCTAGGAAGTACCTTGAAACAGAAAAGAAAAAAAAAAAAGAAAAAGAACTGGAATAAATTCTGTCAGTTTGACCTATTTAATGAGTGAGAATATTGCAAATTTTAATTGTGAAGATTTTTAGAGTGATTTCTTTAGAACTGTATTTTCCTTCTCCTATTGAATATAACTTGCATGTTGGCTGGCCACCCTAACTTTTTGCTATATAGTTCTGTAGCAATTTTATATTAGGTAAATTTAAACATATTTTCAAAATCCTCTGTGCTTTTTCCATAATTTTAATTTTTCTATTTTTTCCTAGGCTCCTAGAGATTGTTAAAATAAATAGTCACTTGATAGATGAAAGCTTCATGTTGTGTATTTTTTTTTAATGCAGAGTCAATCTTCTAATAATTTTGTAAGAATATGAAAGGTAGAGACCTGTGATCCTTTAAGCAATAATGTTATTTTAATGGTTGGATTTTTCTTCTCAATGCAGCTGAGTTAAGAAATATGGAAACAGTACCAATAATTCTGTTGATATCTCACACAGAACTTGTGTTAGTGAATAGGCTTATGGTGACACTAATAGCATTCCCACATTTATTTATTGTCATAAATGCATTCTTGAACTGCAGTGTAGTGTATTACATTAAATTTAAGCATGTTTATATTTTATAAACAATATTCTTTACACAGGGATCTGCATTCTTTGATTTAGTACAAATTTAAACTCAGATTTCTGATATTGTTTAATAACCACAGTGGGGCTGCAATTATGGAAACTTCATCATCCATCTAATTTCCTAAGCCCAGTTACAAAACCAGTCAGTCCTGGACAGTTTCTACTGAGAAATCACCATTATGAAGACTTCTCACGGCCCTAAGCTGTCAATACACTGACTTTGCTCATCAGCTAAACTCACTATCCATGCTGAAAGTGCTTCAGCCTTTTGGAGGTTCCCATGGTCTATAACACAGACCTGTCACAACAGTTGGGGGATATTTAACTTTGGATATGTCTTATGCTCTCACTTGGCCATTTAAAACCTTTCATACCTTTTATGGAATTAGGCACCTAACATGGTTACATTATGCAAATGTGCTGAATGTTTTTAAGAGCCTTTTGCCTAATTTCCTTAGTTATTGTGAAACTTTATGCAGGGTCATAATTTTTAGACTTTTATAAGCAGAGGAGAAATTGATCTGTGAGACCTCTTAATATTACGTTGAGTATTATCTCCACTGAATCCCACAATATCTTATATATGTTTAAAGTAAAATCTGGGATGCCAAATTTATAACACTTACACCAATAATATATTTATGTTAGCAGCCTCCCTATTCAGCTTTCTGGCTGAGTCTCCACATATGGCTCCTCATCCTGTTTAACTTCAGTTAGTGTGTCCTTCCTGCATAGGGGGACCAGTTTGGCTTACTTTCTTTTCATCTGGAGCTCTTACAGTTGATCACATGTGGTTTCTGTTTCTAATAGAAAGTATTATATCATGTCAATGTCAGGCATATACAATTAGTTGAATTTATCTCTTTTGATGATATTATTAAAGCCATTATTAAACAGAAAACAACAGAAGAGAATATAATTTATGTTTGTGTCTGAAGTCACATAGATTTCTGAATTTACTTTTATTATTTTATTTGTGTAAACTTTAGGATTTAAACTAAAATAAGAGAGTAATATCACATACTGGGACAGCCATTGCAGAAATAATACATGACTTTTCATACACCTTTTTTAGTAACTTGATTTCATTTTTTGCGTATTGGGAAACATAATATGAATTCATTTCAAGATAGAAAAAAAACCACAAGAAACTTCTCTCTTTTCTGTCTTATTATCACTTTTAGTTTTGAAGAACATGAGCAAACTCTTTTCTAGGTTTTACAAGCAGGTTGAATCTTCTCTGGTGCGTGGGTGTTATTATTATTTTTAACAGACTTAACAGCTACTAGAGATGTTTTAATGCCACAGAACATGGATGGCTTGTTAGACTCCTACAGGACTATGAAACAAGCTCTAAAAACGTCTGGATTACTTAGAAAAATTGCAAGTTCATAGGCAGGGCTTAACATTTATTTGTCTGCTGTCTTTGTGGTTTTGATGGAATTAACAGTATGATTTTTAATCTCTAAATTAGGCCAATTCAGACTCTGATAGTAATGTAATACAAAGCAACATCTTACTTGGAAATATTCTTTAGCATTTCAGCTTATGAAAATTAATTTTTCCTGAGTATATCTTTGTCTCACCATGCTACTTGTCACAGTGTGAGGAGATGCTGCTGCAAGTTTGCCACCTTCTGCTGTAACTTTACCGTCTCCAAGGCAATAGCATTTGGCCATTGGTTAACTTTTAGAGTTGTTCCTGTTTTCCCACTGCACACATGTAAGGGTCAAATGCATTTGGCTTGATAATAAATGTGAATGTATTGCTTAAAACAGAAGGAACTGTGTTTCAGTGGGACCTGCTTCATGGGAAGCCTGGGATACATATGCAACTGAAGTATATAAAGTAATTGGTGTGAATGATCCCCAAGAATGTTGAAATACTTAGTTTCCAAAGGTCAAATCTTAATATGTTGCCACCTTCCGTTAAAGTAGTTTGGGTGCATATTGGTGGGTTGGAACAGTGAGTAAGGCAGCATGTTAATGTTTTCAAATCGTTTTCAAAGATAAAATATAGCAGTTCATGGTTCTTTAAGTACTGAGTGAATACACCAGTCCTTCATGGGTATTTTCTTTTGCAGTGCCCTGTAAGAGAATGTGTAGTCTGTGTGTCTGAAGAGACAAGTGAGATGTATGTCTCTGATTTTCAGGATTCTGCTGGAAATCAATTGCTGCTGATTTTTATCTGTCAGCTTGCCCTTGGCTTTCTCAAGGAGGTCCCAAATGATCCATCAGGACAATCCATAAGAAGAGTGTTTGTGGTGGCTGTCTGTTGCACTGGTAACACAAATAGCCCACAGCTTGTAGATAATCTCAGTGAGGTAGATAAGAGCAATCTCCACTTTTTGAGATGTAAAGTTTCCAGAAGGCCAAACAACCTGGAAAGAAAAAAAAAAAAAAGCTGTCAATTAGTTGTGACTACTTTGACTAATAATAGCATCGAGTAGAATAATGGGATCATTCTTATGGATTTAATGAAAATTGAACAAATTGCTGAAGTACAATGGCAAGTTTGTGTGAAAGTCTTAATAGTGAAAATGATAAAGGGAGGAAAATTGATAAAAATACGAGACAACTCCAATTCAACCATTTGTTTTGCAATTTAATGAATTGTAGGTTATGCTGAGACACCAAACATTGCTTCAACTTGCTCAGGAAGTGCATATGCAGTGTAGTTCTAAACCTATGCATAAATGAAAGCATGTGATGAATCTCATGAAAAGCAAATACTATTGTTTTGATTAAAGATCAAAGTAGGCCACCCTAGCAGTCTAAAGAGAGCCCCATGGGGTTGGGCAAGTTGATAGCCATGAATGAGCCACCTCACTTGGCTTCCCACAGCTGCAGGACCCATGGTGACACAGCTGTGCTCCATCAGAGCTGGCTACATCCATGGATGCACTTCTGGGAGCTCAAACCCCTAGGAGTGGGACAGGGGTAGCAGAGTCTGTGAGTCTGCTCAGGGTCTTGTTGCTTGTTTTGGCATTTTAACAGGAATATTCTTATTAATCAGTAGCCAAATAATTCTGTCATGTCTATTCATTTTCCAGTAGGATACGTAATAGTGACAAAAGTAGTCTAGGCAAATAATCAAACTTTGCTTTTTAAAGAGGAAGGACTTGCTGAAAGGGCAGTTGGTCTCATCCTGAAGCAGATAGTTAAGATCAGTGTTTTTAAATCCCCTCCAATTTACTGTTTATCCCAGTGCAATTAATCAAAAGAAAGCCAAGCATAGAGCAAAAAGAGCTAGCTTTCAGTCACAATATGCTCTTCAGTCTAGTCAAATCCATGATTAACTGTGACATTTGTGTTTTCTTCAGATGTTTCAGTCACCTGTATTTTAACTTTAGAAAGAAAATAATCTCTTAAATATGCATTGCATAGACATTGTACAATTAGTTTTAGAAAAATAATTTAGATAATTATTTTTCTGTATTCATATATATTAAATACTTATTTAAATGTAAGAATTTAAAAACATATTTCTTCATCTTCAATATACATTCCATCTCTTTCTATGTGATGGCAACTTAGAAAATTAAATGAAAATAAACACATCTAATCTTGCATTCACATCTCATGCAGCTAAAAAGGGACTTTTATTTTCTGTTCCATGCACCTTGGCCAACCAAGCTTGATGTTTATTCAGGCATTTGTGCGTAGCAGATTTTAACTCCCAAATGAAATTGGTTAATTACAGATATTTATCCTTATTCATGGGTTGAGATGTGTATGAGAAGTGTAACTGAACGGAGATAGTGTTTTGTAAATTGTTATAGTATGTTGAAGAAAAACATTTCTTCCCCCTCCCCCCCTCAAAGGGAGTTACTTTTCAAGTTCTGATAACTATGCATGCGGTGGTGGAAGAATCTCAGGATGTAGGAAACACAGTAAAGCATATAAGCCTTACAGACACAGCCTCAACAAATCTGCATTTCTCTCTCATGAGGAGTACATTTATTTTCCTGAAGTACTCTGACAGGTAGATGGAGTGAATGTAAATGGATGTGCGTATAAGGTTTTCTCTCTCTGCTAGGTAATTAAAACATAAGACAGAGTATTAAGAAATATCTTTATTAAAATAGAGAAGTGACAGAACATTGACAAATGTCTGCTTTTGATTGCTTTTGATTTCATTAAGAGACAAATATATGGAGACCAAGACTTTTCAGAATACTTGGTTTGCTTCTGTATCTGGAGTAAAAATCACCAGAATATAGTTAAAGTAAAAGCAAAAATTCTGCTGCAGATGCTGCTATAATTTTGATCATTATTTTGGTTTTACAAATATTTTAGAATGAAGTTGAACAGGATATGAAGTATTTATCTCCTTTTTGGTCGCTTTCTTTTTTTTTTTCCCCTGCTAGAAATATTACTTACAACCAGGGCTCTTTAAAAAATGTAGTTTATTATTGATTTTATTTTATTATTCTGTTTGAAAATCCAGAGATAGAATGTGTCAACTGCTCCAAACTACTTCTTTTTGAAGATATTGTTAAATTAAATCAAGAAAAGACTTGTATGTTCATGGTAAATTGGTGAGGAAATGTTTTCATCGATCCAATACTTTGAAATGCTCTGCACGTCTGTCCATCTTATTGTTTTAACTCAATATAAAAATTGCATAATTACCATACAAGAATCACATTTCATAAGTATCTTTTGTTATTTTGACTTGCTTTACTTGCCTCTCAAATGTAATTTCTGTACACGTTTATCAATATTACAAAGACTTTATATAAATAAGAGTGGCAGAAGATTGGTCTCTGTTAAAGTAAAAAGATATTTTTATAAGAACATAATATTTTATAAGAACCAGAAAATTGTCTTACTTGATATACTCATTATTTTCAGATTTCTTTAAGTGTTTGGGTATCAGGTGTTTAAATTAAGTATGTAGAGGTTGAATTATTTCTCTTCTGAGTAATTTTTTTCTGATAGGCTTTTTAAAAATTTGAGACATTCTTTGATTACAGTGAAATGTTCACCTTTTTTTGTAGAATATATGTAATGAGTAAAATTGTATTAGGCAGGAAAAACATTTTTTGTAAAGAAATATTTTAATGGTTTTTTTTTAAATCAGCTGTCTGTTCACAAATCACAGTTCTTATATTTCTAGTGTTGTTACACATAAGCAAATAAAACTAAGTATTTTTCTGTCCTCAGAGTTAAATATCAGGAGTATGGAAGACAAGACATAACATTATTTTTTGGTGAAGGTCTTTCAAACCTGATAGTGCTGAGATTTTCAGAATGTATTTTTTTTGGACGAGATGTTTCCCAGGGAAGACCTTCTAATAGAAAGCCAGTAAGAAAAAGGAGCTATCTAGTTTTGATTACCAGCATGTTGAAGTTGTGAGGTGTATATGGTACCCTGTATAGTTCTTAAAATATGCTGCTAGCATTAGGTCACAAGAGTGGTAGTTATATCAAATGCAGGTGAGGCAGTTTTTTTGCAAAATAATGTAGCTCTCAGAAGTGAGGATGAATTCTGTCAGAATTCTAGGAGCAGGGAAGGAATGCTCATTGATAGGATCTTGGTGAAAAGTAAAGAAATAAGAAAAAAGTACAAATATTTTGTCAGCAAAGTTGAAGCCTGATATAATGAGAGTGATCTGAGAACAAGACAAAAACCTGTCCTAATATTAAATGGGAAGGCTTATTTTACCTACCAGCTAGGAAGAAATTACTTTTAAAAAACAAAGCTAATTCTTATTTGGATGACATCTAAATAAAAAATAGAGTATCTGATTATTAATCTTAAATGATAATATTTAAATGATTCTAGCATCTATTGGTACCTCAGTTCCAGGAGCTTTTAAAATTTAGGGAAAAAGTCCAAAAATATTTAGTATGGAAAAAAGATCATGCTATGCAAAATTATAGGTTTGTAAAGATATTATTTGATGTAGTGTTTAAAACCAGAATCCAACTACTAAACTACTTATTTGAGTTGTTTGTTTGCGTTAGTAATTTGAAAGAGGTGCCAGCTGCATGTTAATCCATGGAAATACGTGCTGTGTACCTAAAACGTTAAGCCTTCATCAAGTCAAATGAGACTATGTAGACTATGAGACTATGACAGTGCATTTTCACTGCTGATACTCCTCTGTGGCTGTGCTTTCTCATGCTGCAGTCCAACATTCTTTTTTCTGGGGAGAAGATAGACCAACAATGCTTAAAAAATTGCTAAAAGACTTTTAAAGAAGTAGTTTGCTGAAAGAATAGTTTGTTAAATATAAGACAAATCTTAAAAGCTACTCATTAACAGTTGTGTAGCTCAATCATTTATTTGAGAAGTGGTGTTATGCCAGCCTTTAAGAAGCAAGTGTAGACGGCGTAAAGGGCATAAATCAAACAGAAAAAGCAAAGCTATTTTTTAAAATATTTAATTTAAATAGACAAGTTGGTTTATTTCTTTAGGCATTAGAAAGTCTTGAAAGAAAAACATGCATTTAAAATCACAACATTCAGCACTCTGCATAACAGTAATTTTATTTTCTTGTAGAGTACATAAACTGAGGCATAGCCCCCAGTACTAAGGCAATGAATGTTTAAAGCATTTGTGAATAAAGCTACATCAAAGGGTAATTAGGTGATTATAATGGTACTTTCTTTGAGATAGCTAATTTAAAAAACTCTATTGCTGCAATTATTTTAGTAATGGTAACATATTGGCAACCTCCAAATTTGTTGCAGCCAGCTACAATTAAAAAGAAAAAGTAAGTTTGAAACTTGAGATTTCCTGCTCAACAAGGTGAATTTTCATTTTAACAGGGTAAAACTGTAATACATTTTGATCTTAATAATTTTCACTCTTATGTAGGTTTTTGCTCATAGCCAGCCAATGAGTGCTTTTTAAATGACCCTCTGGTCTTGTGCCACGCGTGAATGCCGGCATATTCTGATGTGCTGTATGGTAGTTGCACGTGCTGCCGCTCACCGTTATTTCAGAGGTGGGTGACAGGCAATGATGTATCTGCTTCCATTGCCAACCTCTGTTATAACTTGTGTAGTTGTGAAGGCCACTCTAATTTATGTCTTTAGCTAGGCAGTCTACTGCCACCTCAGTGCTGCAGACATAGTGGGATGCATGCACTTGCTGCCAATTGCTGTTTATGTCTTCTCCCCTTTAGTTATAACCAAATGAATAAAATAAATTTTTGTTTACCTTTTTACATCTGAAACTTAAGCTGTTTATAAACATTTCTTCATCTTATTATAAACACTTTTCTGACATCATGACACTCTGATATAAAGAAAAGAGCAAAATAAGTTTTCATGGTTCCTATACCAGGACAGCCTTGTCATCTTTACTTTTTCTAAATCAATTAGTAGAATCTCAGTTTGCCCATGTACTTCAGTCAATTTCTCACTGGTGATGCCAGAATTTCATTATTTATTAAAGATTTCTCATGATTCTCTAAACAGACTGTACAAAATAGTCCTCTTTTCCCATTTTTCCCAGTCACACATAAAATCAGAGAACAAACACAGAGCATGTCTTTCCTCTCTGTCCTAAAACTCTAGGGAAAAAAAAAAATTAGACAGTACTTCAGGAGCAGTATTTTTTAATTTCTTATGCTTCACTATTTAAACCACAGTGAAAGAAAAAAAAGTATAGAAAAGAAATTAATTTTTTTCTTCCCCTTGAAATGTCCCATTTTTCCATTTTGTGATCTGATTGTCACACTCTGACTGATGTCAGTTAGGGCCATGATATTAGTATGTGGAGAACATATTTGAAGGCTTTTTCCATGAGAATTCAAAGCGTGAAAGCAGCACTGAAATGAATGTGTAACAGTATATATTACAAAACTCAGTGTGATCACTGATAACCATTTTATAATGCTTATATTCATTTATTCTCAAAATGGATGAATAACATGCTGTTAGCTGTATCAGCCTAGAAAAGTGATTAAATCTTTTTTTTTCTTTTCCTATGATTTTCAAAATCTTACATTGTATATATTGGGGAAAAGAACTTCATACCTTTATTAGAACCTCAGTATCTGCATTTATATTTATAATGTTCAAAGCATAACATTGAAACCTGCAAGTTGTGAAGGATAAAAAGTCATGTTTAAATAGAGAAGCTAAATTACTCCTTCCAAGAGCCAATAAAACTGAAAAGCATTCACTGTAAAAGTAATAAAAAGTTATGAGTCCCATTTTATTAAAACTACTATCCACTTTCCTGATGGAGCTGGATTACTTAGAAGATAGACTAGTGACATTTTATGTCTTGCAAGGGGTTTATGTTTAAGGTGAGGTCTCCTGAAATTAATATAATTATTAATACCACTAGCTGAACTAATCCATTTAATATTTTTAACCCTTTGAGTATCCACATACCTTGACTGAGCTATGATGAAGATATAATGACAGACAAGGAAAGAAAGAAAACAGAGGATAATGATGAGTAGGAAGACACTAAATTAGATAGAACAGATAACGGAAGAGTCGACTGTTGTGTACAAACTGCCCAATATTGGTATGAAAGGAAGAATAATGAGGTCCAGGGGACAAACCTTTTCTTGGTTTGAAAGAGAGAAAAGCATAGGAAGTTAAGAATAGAAGTGTGTATCAGAGGAAAAGTTCTTTTTGATGTCAGCGGTCAGACATCTGCCACAAGTTTGCATGACCAGGTTTTGGGAAATGGGGTGCCACAGGGCTGGCCTGTGAGAAGGTGCTAGAAGTGTCCAACAGAGCCAGTGCCAGCTGGCTCCAAGACAGACCTGCCACTGGCCATGGCTGAGCCCATCTATGATGGTAATAGTGCATCTGGGATAACAGATTTAAGAGCGACAAAAATCCTGCTGAATTGCAACTTCAGTTGGAGAGAGGAGCAAGATTGTGTGAGAAAAACAAAGGTGCAGACCCCCCGGTCAGTGATGGAGGGCAGGAGGTGCTCCAGGTGCCAGAGCAGATTCCCCTGCAGTCTGTGGTGCAGACCATGGTGAGGCAGCTGTGCCCCTGCAGCCCATGGAGATCCACGCTGGAGCAGAGATCCACCTGCAGCACGTGGAGGACCCCACGCTGGAGCAGGCTGATGATCCAAGCAGACTTTGGTCCTATGGGAAGCTTATGCTGGAGCAGGCTGCTGGTGGGACCTGTGTAGAGGAGCCCACACCAGAGCAGGTTTTCTGGCAGGACCCTGGGGGTGGGCCACGCTGGAGCAGCCTGTTCCTGAAGGACTGCATCCCGTGGGAGAGACCCACACTGGAGCAGGGGAAGAGTGTGAGGAGTCCTTCCCCCAAGAAGGAATGAGCAGCAAAGATGTGTGAAGAACTGAGTGAAGCCCCCATTCCCTGTCCCCCTGCACCACTGGAAGGGTGCTGATAGAGAATTTGGGAGTTAAGGTAGGCCCAGGAAGATGGGAGGGGTGGGGGAAAGGTGTCTTAAGATTTGGTTTTATTTCTCATTCCTACTAATCTTCTCAAGTCAAGTTTGTTTTTCGCATGATGATAGAATTGGTGAGTGATCTTCCNAGAGACCCACACTGGAGCAGGGGAAGAGTGTGAGGAGTCCTTCCCCCAAGAAGGAATGAGCAGCAAAGATGTGTGAAGAACTGAGTGAAGCCCCCATTCCCTGTCCCCCTGCACCACTGGAAGGGTGCTGATAGAGAATTTGGGAGTTAAGGTAGGCCCAGGAAGATGGGAGGGGTGGGGGAAAGGTGTCTTAAGATTTGGTTTTATTTCTCATTCCTACTAATCTTCTCAAGTCAAGTTTGTTTTTCGCATGATGATAGAATTGGTGAGTGATCTTCCCCTGTCCTCATCTCAACCCATGAGCCTTTAATTGTATTCTCTGTCCCCTATCCAGCTGAGAGGGTGAGTGGAAGAGCAGCTTTGGTGAGCCCCTGGCTTTCAGCCAGGGTCAGCCCAAAATAACTGCTTGAATAGTCAGAAGTCTTCCCTTTCAGGCATTCAAGTAATGTCATTGAAAGCTGCACATTATAAAATATTTTGGTGTATATCAAATGACCAAAGGAAGAGTTCAAAATTCTTCTTTATCTGCAGAAAAGGGTCCATTTTTTCAATGAGTAGAACTCCATCTTCAGTTTTGCTGCACTGGGACCTTCTTCTTTTGTTTTGGTATTTATGACTAAAGCTTATAACAAGCACATTCTTTTAAAAACTCTTATTATCTGTAAAAAGCAATATAGGAACACAAAGCCAAAGGAAACTGTGTTCCAAATTTGCAGCAATTACCCAGAGATGGGAAGCTTGGACTATTAATTATTCTATATTGAATTTCTTTGCTGTTCATTCTGAAACTTAGCAAAGAACCATCTATGTTATAGATGATGTTTTTGAATAAAATTGCTTTTCTTTTAATTTGACATGATGTAAACAAGCAAACTGAAAACAGAGAGCTATCATTTAAAACCAATTAATTACTTGAATAATGTAAAGGTGTTTTTCGTTTGACCAAAGGTGAAGAAAATCTGATCAAAAATCTGGTAAATTGTTGAGTCAGTTATCATTATTAGCACAACATTCATTTTGTGTCATCAGAAGATCTTGAAAAACTGTCTTCTCTGTCTTTTAACGTGTACATAAACTTGATGTCATGAAATTAGTCTTTAGGATCAGTTGGTTTTCTGTCAGCACAGTTTGTACAAGATGAGCAGTAGGAGCTGTCAGATAAAAGACAGAGTTCCAAAATGCAGCAGATATTCCATAGGTAATAATGAGATTTCAGTTCATCTTCTCTGTATCACTTAAAATCACAGTAAATAAGCTGAAACAGACAGTTGTAAGAAAGCACCTTTGATATGTACATCATAGTAAGTGTAAAGAATAAAACTTTGAATTATTTACTCAGTGATGTAAAAATATTTTAACCAATGACAAATATTAAATACTGATGTGTAGCCAGAAGCACTGGCTAGGAAAATAACTGCTTTCAGATAAAAGAAAATTTATGTTTAGGTCATTTCAGTACTCAGATACTCATGGTTCATTAAAGATATCTAAAATCTATCATTTGTATCTATTTAATCTCAAAAATGTTGTGATGGGAGTGTTCGCTCAGGTTTCTTTTCCTAATGTGGATCATTAGTTGCTTCATCATGAAATCAGTGATTATATTTAGTGTTATTATGTGAAATACACTATTTTCATTTTCTTATTGTAACACAGCTTTGTGACTACAGCTAACTTCCTTTAGTAAATTGAGTATGACATTATGAATAGGTCAAAATATAGTTTATTAGTAGTTGAAAGCAAAGTAAGTATCACTTTTAGTTTGTTATTATGTTCATATGATTTTCTGTCTGTACATCAATATTGTCATATAAAACATCACAGAAACTCAAGAAAATAAGAAAGATAACCTTATCACATGAGAAAAACCTTGGAATCATTTTAAGAGTGTTATTTGTGAGGTGAGAAATTTGAGACAATGTTTTTAAGAGATGAAGCATTATGGGCATGATTCACTATAGAAGTAGCCCTTTCCAAAAACTAAGCATCCTTAAGGTGAGTCAGATTGTATTCTCAAAATTCTGGCCTTCTTGCCTTTTAGATATATGCTAATGGCATATTTCTGCTAATGGCAGAAATCCAGCATAATTAAAAGTGATTCATGCAATTGTATGTTAAAAAAAACCAGTGCAGTGACTTGTGGCTTACTACTTCATTTGTTGTCCTGATGAATTAAAGGAGAAAAGAGTTTGGCATGAAATGAAATAGCAGGCTGAAAACAATGGTCAAAATGTAAAATCTTACTGAGCATTTTGGGCTGCAGGGTGTGGACTCAATTGTTGGCTAAGGAACTACAATAAAATTACTAACTGTGTGTAGTATCTACAGCTGTGCAAAATAATATGAGGAGGACTAATTTAGGCATTAGTGGAGTTAAGAAAGCTGATAAGTATTTCCTGGTGTCAGGAATTCTGTCCACATCTAAGGGACAAGATAATGATAGGAAACTTTGATTCTCAGTGTCTTGAGAAACAGGATACATATCCTTTTTCTAGTAATTGATTGTCTATTTCTTAGCCTGTTTTCCTGAATGCTGTAGAAAAAGCACTGTGATGTGAAAAGCTTTTTGTTTGTCAAAATCTGTGCTCTTATTTCTGCTGCAAACCTTTCATGCCTTGGATAGGCAATGCCCATCAAAGAGTTTCTATCTCAATTCTGCCTTTTAGCATGTACAATATTTCTTGCCTCTACTTCAACCTGTGCTTTCCAATTTCTCTGTAGTACTGAAAACTGGCAATAATATGTTCCAGCATGGCCTAGCAGTATGTAGGAGCCACATGGAATTTCCAGGTGTATGCAGGGGAGCCAGTTAGGTATAAAGATTGAGCCATCTCTTATCTTGGCTGTCCAAGACTCTTCCTCTGCCCAAACACTTTGGTTACTCACAATAAGTGGTGGTTCATGAGATGAATGTTGTATTTGCAAACATCTGTAGCAAGAATTTTATTCTTTCCTGCTCAAATGAAAACAAATTATGAAATGTCAGAAACTTTTTTTTTTTCCCCTAAAACATTCTGATAGCAATTTGGAAGTTGATCCTGAGTTTAGCTTTTATTGTCATGTGCATTATGATTTTGTTTTATGCTAGGGAAGCCAGGCAGCTGTTGAACACCAAAATGTAAGGAAAGATTATTATTTTAGCTGGTATATAAGGGAGGTTTTTTGGTGGTTTTTCTTTTGTTTATTTTTTGGCGTTTTTTTTTGTTATTCTAAAAATTGTCACAAAGTAGCACTAAACTTGAAACTTATGGAATTTGTCTTTTAAATACTTTTCCAGCTACTCAAATTTGTGGAATTTTGTTCAAATAGTAGAGAAACATGTCTCTGGAATTTTCTTACTGTATAGACTGCTTGCTTTCTGTATTTTACCATTGCTACATTTTATTTTGCTTTCCTTCCTTTGTCCTTTCAACACTGATCCCTTCAACTTTTTGCACCACTGACTGAGTGAAAGATCTTTGTTTTTGTTGCCCTCAGGTGTCACACAGAGTTGGAAGCCAGGTTTCCCACAAAGTTATGATTTATCTCTCTAGATAACTCAGCTTCTTCCCCGCTTTCCCGTATTATCCTTCCCCCTGCAATATTCTAAGTTCTTTCCTCTGCTGTCTCTCACAGCAATAAATCCATGTCTTCCCCTGGTTGCCTCTGCTTTGTAAACCCCATAGTACTTTTAGTTTCCATCTAACATGCTGTATAATACCCACTACCATGCTGTGAATTCCAGCCTAAAGGGGAGAACTATGACATGGCTCCTCTGGCCACAGTACAATGCATGTGGAACAGAGAACAATTACGGTCATTCTATAGTCTCCTCTCATGAAGATATTTAATTTCTGTGTCTTCCCTGATGATGATTTTGCTTACATCTGTAAAACCTTAATCCCATGAAACTTAATATGTTGACACTTCATACTCTTTGGCTAAATTAGGTGAAAATTGTTCAACAAATTAAAATTTTTAAACAGGGGTGTCTGTGGAGGTAGGCAATGCAATCATGTAAGAGTTGATTCCTTTTTTACTTCATGAATCAAATACAAGCTGTATATATATATATATGCCACTTCTGGCTCAGGTTTCTTCAGACAAAATTGCTGAAAGCCGGAAAAATTTGCTCTGGTAGTTTGAATACACAGCTATCCTGTTATGCTTTTCACTAAACATCCATTTTTTGCTGTTGTCAGACAGGATACTAGTTTAGGTGAAACATCTGTACTTTCTAAGCTAAACTACAATGAGATTGGTAAATCAGTGTGTTTTTTTTTTTTTTTTTTTTTT
>VXBX01007915.1:51275-142603 GCA_013400415.1 Scytalopus superciliaris | reverse complement strand
GGACTATTGAAAACCACTCTAAAAGCATTGGGTGAGGGAACTTTCAAGAATTGGGATCAGCACCTAGCAAAGGCTACATGGTTAGTAAATACTAGGGGCTCTGTCAACTGAGGTGGTCCTGCTCAGTCAGAGACCCTTCGCATTGTGGATGGAGACAAAGTTCCCGTAGTTCACTAGGTAAAGCAGTCTGGGTTAATCCTGCCTCAAGCAAAGGCACACCCATCCGTGGGATTGTTTTTGCTCAAGGACCAGGATGTACTTGATGGCTAATGAGAGAAGATGGGTNAGTTAGGCCTGAAACCAAATTTGGCAGGCCTCAGTTTTTTGGGCCATAGGGCTCCCCATAAATTTAGAGGGTCTAGTGTCACCTGACTTAAACAACCAAAGAGGTATTTCATATCATCTGACATCAAGTCAAGTATAAATCTAGTGGGGGAGGTATCTTGCTCTCTCTTACTCTCTGGCCCTCCCTCTCTCTGTGCAGTGTGATGGTGAGGACTCCCCGTTGCTGCTCCAAGAACGACAGGCCTTGCCGCTTCCCTGCCGAGATGTCCATAGCAGTCCTGGTCTCTGGGAAGTAAACACTTTTTGTTTGATGTTGCTTTGCTGAGTGCTTTTCTAGGGAATGTCTTTAGTTTTTGTTTTCTGTGGGTTTTGGGTGGTGGAATCTCTATGTTATTGGGGAGGATAGTTTTGGATAGTTACTGTTGGTTCTTTTTATATTTGTACGTATATGTATTGTAACTTTCCTGTAAATATATGTATATAGTTTTTTTCCAGTTTCAGGTTTTTTTTTTCATTCTCTCCTTTCACTGGGACCTCGTGGGTCTTGGAGGCGGGGGGGTTGGCATTTTGCCAAGGTCAAACCCACAACAACCTGGCAAACTGCCTTTATTTCAGTCCACAAGTTCTCTTGTTTGTCCCTTCTGTTCTCCCATCCTGCTGCAGAGAGTGAACAGACAGCTTGATGGGGGTTTTGCTGCCAGCCAGTGTCAGCTCACCACAATAGCCTAATAAATTTTAATCTGTAAATTAAAATAAAGCTGTAGTGCCCATACACAGAAATCAGATGATTTAATAGAATGCTGTAACTAGCAACTCTGTTATAAACCAGACAGAACCAGACAGAACTTTTGTTGTCTTCCATAACTACACAAAACTGCATCACTACCTGTTGACAGAGATGATCTGCAATGACAATTATAGTATCTGCAAGAAAGTTTGAAGAAGTCACTGTCATGTGCATGTATTTAAATATATTGCCTATTGAATTGAATTTTTTCTTTGCTTCTTACTAATTTTAGACAAGATTTTACTACTCCTAAGGAGAAATACAGTAAAGTAGGCAAAAAAAGGAAAGTTCAGGAAATAAAGTTAATGCTGCCAGCTAAAAAAGTTAAAAAGGACGAAAAACAGCATTTGGCTGCCTAAATTATTCTTATGCAACTGTTTCTTATACAGCAGCTGGAATACGACTTTGTTGATATTGCAGGGCTAGTTGAACTGTAATTACAGAGCTTTCCATAGAAGGCTTGCTGGAACACATGCATGGATTGATATCATAAAGAATTAATACTGAGGTCTTAGAAGTGATCTGAGAATCCCATTAAAAGAAATAGCTTTAATCATCCGCAATAACATTGTATTAATTATTAATAGAGCTAATCAGTAGTCTGAAATTGCTTGCATCAAATATTAATCATAGGGGTAGGTTAATTTCTATTATTTGTGACAAGTATACTATCCCTATTTCTCAATACCTTTATAGTGATACCATTTACCTGCCAAAAGAGAAGAGAAACATTTCAGTTGTTATATGTTAAAAGTCGCTTGAAAATATTAACTTCAGAGGTTGTGTTTTACCCACAAACCCTACTTAGCTGCTATCAGACAGTACTACGGGAAAGGCAGCAAACTGTTGGAAGGTTATAAAAAAGCTCTTCTCATAGAAGGATTTGTGATACTCCAAATTCAGGCTTCATGCAAGCTGACAGACATGACTACTTGACATTCAACACAGGTTTGACACAGATGTTTTCCGTTCAGCTGAGGTTGATCTTTTGTTACTTTGTCTGTACATGGTACTCTTGCTTTATCTGACAAACTAGAAGCATTCAGCCATCTGGACTGAATATTTTTAATCTGGAAGTGGTTTTCTTGTAAGTCTAAGAAAGCAGTGCTTACCAGCTTTCATGTATCTGTCCATGATATGCAGGATAACAGCGTGGTACTGCCTTGGAGTCACATCTTTCCAAACCCACACCTGAGTTGTCACTGTTGAGGTAAAGTCATAAGCACCAGGGAACACAAACAGAATTTTTTATTATTCCTTGGTTTTGTTTTTTTTTTTTTTGTGTCAGACTGGTGAAGGAATATATCTTGATAGTCACATAAGAATTGATAGATTTTTCTCTTTCTGATAAACTTTGAAAGAATTAGCGGAGGCTGAAATATAAAAATATGCTAACAACATACAATATAATTTTTTTCAATGGGTATCAAGCATATATAAACTTTAATATTTAAACATGCAAAAATATCATTATGGTATATCTGCAGTAGCAATTTTAACCAGTATAATTCTACTTATTAATTATAAACATGCCATATATTAAATTGAAATTAACCATATGTATGATGAGCAACAACTCTGGTTCCTTTGTAGCTTATTCTACAGAAGATAAATATCATAATAATCATTATGAGCATAACCAAATGGTCACTGAAAAGGATAGGAGTATTTAAATTATTTTCAGTGGCTTTTAGAGCATGTAGGAATTTGGCAACTAAGTATTTTTGAGCTCTATTTGATGATACTACAAAGCCATGCAAGTATATAAACAAGTGGATTTTAAATGCATGAACACACACACCAAAGGATGGTGATAAGAGAGAAATTTTTATTGCTAACAGTTTCCTGGTTTTTCAGACAGCTAAATGATTCAAGTGTTTTTGTTCAATATTGTACACACTTGAAGAACTGGACTAATTGAACAGAAATATAAGGGTAATAACACTGAAAGGTACATATCTCTAAAATTCTTAATTTTCACTTGTTATGTTACACTACATGAAGAAAAACAAAGCAACGAACAGTTCAGGTATACTCTTGGAGATTTAAATGTATAAACTTATTAATCAATTCTATGGTCTTTTAAAGCCATATATATGTCAGGTTTTACTTCAGAAATAAAATTATTACTGTTGACCTAATAAAACAAAAATCCATAAGATTTTGTGTTTAAGCTGAGTTTACAAATGTCACATTTGAGTTACAGAATGTTGTCATTAACATCGTACTTTGTTAGATGTATTTTCAATAGATCTGTTCCTTGCAATCCTGACTGGATAAGCTATAGTAAATCTCTCCAGTTTAATTATAGTGTCATTCCAGGAGAGGACAACTATCCTAGAATTAAAGCAAATTCTTAAACCAAATGTAAGGAAGTCTGAGGCACCAAAGTACCATGCTTTATGTGATCCCTGCATGGACTGCTATGTGCATCAAGGAACAAAAACTGAGGTGCAGAAGTTTGAAATTGGCAAGCAGACATGAAAAAAGCCCTGAAAAAAGTAATCAGAAGTGGAAATAAATAGAGCAGTAGCATTTTATCTCCTTACGTTGTTTTCCTCTGCTTTTATTTACATGCATGTTCCTAAATAAGCACATCAGAGGATGACATGAATAATTCATGCAAGATGTTCTGGATAACAATAGATTGCATACAAGCAATCATAGAAATATGAATTAATGTCTACAGCTGTTACAAGTGTGTTGTGTCTGTATAACCAAATTGCATAATCAGAGAAAAATTAGAACAATTATGTAAACATGCTGAGAAATATTGGGGGAAAATGGGAAAGAAAATCTCAGTATCAGCAGAGTATCTGGGATAGGAATAAGAAAGTAGTTGTCAAATTACTCACAGGTCAGTATTGTAGAACACTGGAAATGGGTTGTCAACTTTCAGACAACACTGAAACATACCAAATAGAAGCTGAAAAAGTAACCTTATTTTTGCAAAAGCAAAAATTGGTTTTGGGCAGAAGCAGCAATTCAGATTAACACAGAATGTGTTTGCTAACTGGAGTTTGGAGTGTCATTTCCAGCAACTAGTAGAAAATATCTTGTTGGTTCTTCCATTTGTGAGAATTGTCAGTTCCATCCCTGACTGGTCTGTTGAAATTTTTGGAACAATTCCAATTCACAGCTGAACATAATAGAACTGATACAGCCCGGGTCTAAACACATACTGCTCTGTAACCACCATGGTGACATCTCAGTGCCTTTTCTTCCTGCTTTTCTTTTATTGGAGAGCAAAAATCTACCACTGGTGCCTTTGTCATACATCTGAAGTAGTATCCCTGTAGAAAAGCAGAACATTTTCCATATGGTATTGAACCTGTTAGGCTGCTTATGCTTATCAGAAGTTATTATAGATGGTCTAACAGCTGAACTGAATAGAAATTTAGAACAAAAAGCTTAATATTTTAATTCTTTTAATGTCTGTTTTACTAAAAAGTTATAAACTGCAGATTTGCAAAATCCTCAAGTGACATCTATACAATGCATACTCAAAGGCCTTAAACACTGTAAGAATAGTATTTGTCCCATACAATAAGACTTTTTTCAAATGTTAGAAACTCAAATCAGTGTTAATGCAGTCCATGAATAAAGTTGCTACTGAGTGCCTTATGAAGTTTCCATGTCCAGGAATCCAGCCTAGCTGATGGAAAAGCATAATCTCAGTCTCTGAGGAGATGCTAAGGTTGGAGTCAAATTTGAGATAAGTCCCAGATGTGTCCCAGTCCAAGCATCAGGTGATTGACAGATATTTATTGGGATGAAGGTATACACATGAAAAGCAAAAAAAAATTCTTCTATTCCAAAGAAGTTGTCATTGATAATAACTTTTCCTGTCTAATGCAAACATTTTAAATGCACCTCTCTTAAACCAGTGACGCTCTCCTACTAGTTCTGGGTACTTCTTATTAACTTTAAATTTAAATAAATAGCATGATACAGTGGAAAAGTCAAATAAACAAAATATTTCTAATGCTTTGATTTTGCAATATGTCCTAGAGGACTTCCAAATTGTCACAGTAGATAGTCTGCACCCTGCTTGGTTTCCTTACTGTTTGAGTCTGGATCCACTGAATACAAGTGTCTATAAAAGTTGAAAACCAGCTGTGTGAACTGAACACAGCTATCCAATTTCCAGTCCCAGACTGGATGTGGACTTCTGTGGTAGTCCAATAGTTGTGTTGTTTTCAAGTTGTCTTAGTTTTCTTGCGGTCTTGACTTCCTTGATTAGTCAGCTTCCATGACTCTTGACTCTGCAAGCTCTACCATTTTCCCACGTTGCTCTGCAGCTTGTACCAGATGACTACGCTTGAGGGGGGGGACAGGGGTCTGAGCAAAAGAAAAGTACCTCAGCTATATGTGATTTCTTTAGATTTAGTTTAGAGAAGACAAGCCTATGCATGCAAGAGAAGTAACTGGAAGCTGCAAGCAGAGCTAAATACTTGCTCTGCATCTGGATTGCTCCCTGAAGAAATCTGTAGACTATCTGGATGGTTATCCATTGTAAATGGTATCCCAAAAGAGGAAGAACTGCCACCAGGAGTACCACAGACATGGTATTTGTTCTCAGACAACTCAAAGAGAAGTGTAGGGAACAGAACAAAGGTCTCTGTGTGACTTTTGTTGACCTCACCAAAGACTTAGACACAGTGAGCAGAAAAGGCCTCTGGCAGATTTTGGAATGATTAGGATGTCCTCCCAAGTTCCTCAAAATGATCATCCTGCTGCATGAGGACCAGTGTGGCCAAGTCAGATATGGCAATGCACTCTCTGAGCTCTTTCCCATAACCAATGGTGTGAAACAAGGTTGTGTTCTTGCACCAAGCCTATTCACAATCTTCTTCAGTATGATGCTCCAAAGGGCCACGGCAGACCTTGAGGAAGACAACGGCATCTACATCCGATATCATACCGATGGAAGCCTATTCAACCTAAGGTGACTGAAGGCCCACACTAAGACCCTCAATCACCTTGTCCATGAGCTGCTTTTTGCTGATGATGGTGCCCTCGTTGCTCACACAGAAGCAGCTCTGCAGCGCTTAACATCCTGCTTTGCAGAGGCTGCTGAGCTTTTTGGGCTGGAAGTCAGCTTGAAGAAGACAGAAGTCCTCTATCAACCTGCACCTCAGAAAGTCTTTCACCATCCCCACATCACCATAGGCAAATCAGAACTTAAGTCAGTCCAGCAGTTCACCTATCTGGGAAGCATCATTTCCTCAGATGGTAAAATTGACAAAGAGATGGACAACAGGTTAGCAAAGGCATACGGAGCTTTTGGAAAACTCCATAGAAGAGTCTGGCGCAATAAACACCTGAAGAAAAGTACAAAGATCAAGGTCTACAGAGCCATTGTACTGTCCACTCTTTTTTTATAGGTCTGAATCCTGGGTCATCTACTGCCACCACCTACAACTCCTCGAGCGCTTCCATCAGCGCTGCCTCCGTACAATTCTAAACATCCACTGGACAGACTACGTGACTAATGTGTCCGTTCTTGAGCAGGCAGAGGTCACCAGCATTGAGGCCATGCTGCTGAGAACACAGCTGCGCTGGGCAGGGCACGTCTCCAGGATGGAGGGTCACCGCCTCCCTAAGATTGTGCTCTATGGTGAGCTTGCCACCGGCTGCCGCAAGAGAGGAGCCCTGAAGAGGAGATACAAGGACTCCCTCAAACAACACCTCAGCCTTGGCCATATTGACCACCATCAATGGTCCACTCTGGCCTCCAGTCAGGAGGCATGGAGGCACACCATCCATAATGCTGCTGCTTCCTTTGAGATCTCAAGCAGGATCAGTCTGGAAGAAAAAAGACAGCACAGAACGAGCTGTGCCTTTCCAATACCACCTGAGGAGACTTTCCACTGTGCCTTTTGTGACCAGACTTGTCTATCGCGCATTGGCCTTTTTAGCCACCAGTGCACCTGTAGCAAGCATGGGGAGAGCCCTTCCCAAATCTTTGTTTGTGAAGCCTAGCCATGATGATGACTCAAAAAAGCAGAATACTTTCAATAAGTAATTAGGAATAGGAATTCTGTAATTAGGACTAGGTATTCTGTATTAAGAGAAAGCACCTTAAACTCTAGAAATATTTCTACATTATTCCTCTAACCACAAGCACCATTTGTATAATTCACATAAACTAGAGCAGCTTCAGAACGTCTCACTGACAGAGGCACTACAAAAATATTCTCTATTATGAAGATAGAGTATTGTTTTGGGATTTGGAGCCTTTAGTTCCTAAATTTTGTCTTTGGTAAAAAAACCCAACCCCCCAAGTAATCAACTAACCAATCCATCCCCCTCTCCCTTTNGATCTGATACTACAGGAGAGTGCTCTAACCACCGCACAGCCACTAGTTCCTCTTGGCTATATTCTCTCATTCTAAGTATTTATTTTAGTGCAGAAAACAAAACTTCTCAAACTCATAATACCTTAGCTTTGAAAATTCTGACTAAATACTGTTATGTGGTTCATAACAGAAGCTTTAATAATGGCAAAATATTTTAGTTTCCCCAGATATTGAAACACTTATGTTTGGTTGCTTTTTTAATTTGACAGTATAATAAAAAAATCAGTTCTTCCTAAATTCCCATATCTGTGGATTCAAGGACTAATGTTGCTAGAATTAAATCTCTTACTTTCATAATTTGATATCTTAACTTTCTATCCTGGTAACTATGTATCATGTTCACAGCCTGCCACCCTTGCTCTCTGCTACACAATTCACAGGACTGAATACTTAATTAATTCAGAAATTATTCCTATCTGACTAATTTTATAATTTGATTAATTTTCTGCTAGGCTAATTAATCTATTCTTCAGTGGTTTGTCTACTGATCAGAGTAATTGCTGGGCTAATTTTGAGGCAGTTTACCTACTGGTCTAATTTTCGTCTATTAAAAATATTCTTGATTAATTTCTTAACCATGTAATCTTTGTAATTAATTTCTAAATTATTTCTGTGCTTCCCAGAGTTTTACCCCATCAAACTGAACTTTAAATTCATTGGAATATTTTAAAGAAATAAAAAAATTAAGACCACCTATTTATAGCTCTAGTCACACAAAGAATTTAGAAATTAAGAAAAATATGACAGTAAATAAACTTTGATGGGGTGAAGTAGGTTTTTCTTTGCTGTCAACCTAACAAAACTCCTGTGATTACTTGGTGAGCCCTGTACAAACACAATCCATCACAGTTTAATATGTGCTGACCTGCAGATGTGGACTGTATGTATTGAAGTTGCAAGCCCTATCCAGGCCTGAGTCTTTAGGTGCACCACTGCTGGTCTACTTTATCCTCAATATGGAGGAAGGATCAAGTTTTCATAGTTGAATGCTGAGAGATCTAATTCGTTTTTAAATCCACAAGGGAAGGAAAATTCATAACTTTCCTACAAAGTCTGTCTCTAAATTTCAGAAGTGCAGCCCTTTGACATCTTTGCTTAATATCCAACCTACATTTTCTGCAGCTTAGATTAACAACTCATTGTGCCTTTTGCAGTCAGTAGAGAAAGAAATAATTTTCTTTCCACTGGCATTTTACAAGGTCTACTACTTCTCATATCTACACTCAACTGTCTCTTTTCTAAGACTAAAGAAAACCAGCAGCTTTAATCTTTCTTTGCAGGCAGGTCATATTTCCTAATATTTTAGCATTCTTTCTTATTTCCTGTGGATTCTTTCCAGCTAGCTATTATAATTTGTAACACCTGTTCTATAAACTCTGTTACTTCAGCCAAGGCCTCAACAATGCTAAATAAACCAGAAAAAGTCTTTTCAGAGTGAAAGCTACCCTTTTAGAAAATGCATCATACTATTGCATTTAGTTTGTGATCCAATATAAACCCCTGAATATCCCATACTGCTGCCTAAGCATTTATTTCACTTTTTTTTTTTTTTTTTTTTTTTTTTTTTTTTAATGCTTTTTGGTGCATTCTGCATCTGTGAGTGACATATCAGTGTACTTGTACTTACATTTGTCTTTACTGAGTTTTGTCTGAGTTCAAACCATCTCTTCAGCTTATTAAGATAATTCTTATTGTATTCTCTGGATTCCTTGCACTCTCCCTCTGCAGATTTTACATTCCTCTTATTCCTTCATGATGCAGGTCATTAATGCAGATATTAATGGGACAAAGGCAGCCCTCTATGGGATGCTACCCACAGTGCTCTCACAGTTTGAAGATGAATAATTTAAAAGCATTCTTTGACTGTAGTTTTCAGATGTACACCTACTATGTTTAATTCAAGGTTCTTAGTTTTGGGATGAGATTACTGCACAGCAGTCATCAAAGTTCTAAATTTATTATATCTACATCTTTTCTCTTTATCTACTGTGCTGTCAAGGACAGGGACCAAGGAAAAAAACCCAGACTTATTCACAGGATAAGGTTTTGACAACTCCAAGTTGTCTGCTTTATGTGACTCATTTTTCTTCAACTTATTTTCAGATTCATTGCACTTACATGTTTTCCAATACCTTCCCACATGTTTTCTTGAATTGCTCAGGTTCTCCTCTGATCCCATTATAAGATTATTAAAAGAAAGTTGCTACAATTTTTAGTCTCTTAATTCTACATTCCACACATTTGCGAAAGATTGGTATTAATGTTTAGTTCCATCTATGCTTTAGGTTGAAAGCTGCAAAACCAGCTTTCACTTGTACAGAAACATCATGTTGACATAATTTAGATTAGAAGGGGCCTTCACAAGTTTTTCTGTCCAAATCCCCACTCAGGGCAGTTCCAAATTGTTTGCATCTTCTTCATGGCCTTGTCCAATTAAGCTTTGATTGTCTCCAAGTTTGGCCTATTCATGTTTTTCAGTATCATCATGCTCTGATTAGCAGTTCTGTATTTCACACTTCTGTGTTGAACAAAAGTATTGTATAGGACTGACTCTCACTGAAAAAGATGGTGTCTTCTCTTAGGATGATATGCCCCTTAAGGATCTTTCAAACAACTTCCTCCTTCATCTGAACATTTTCAGGCCTGTTAACACCGAACCAGATTTTATTGCTCAGGCACTGTCACTGAAAACAAATCTTTTCATTTAAGGTGGATTTCTCTGTCTTGCTTTTGTTAAACATGAAAGTAAACTCAGTGGGATTGCTCTATACTTGTGTTGCTATAAATAAGAATGACAGAATCATGACCTGTTAATGACAATAAAACCTTTAACAGATTAGCACCATAACAACACTCTGATGTCTGATTTGAAGATGGATTTGTGTGCAGGAAGCCCAGAAGTTTTGGATATTTATTCTCAGATGTGACAGGTTATGCCTGTTATGTTGAAATCTCTGCTTATCATCTCTTATTTACTGACTTGCCTTCAACTGTCTGGAAACTTCCACCCTACATTCTTTTGTTTTATTTTTAGGTCACTCTTGAGTCACAGGCTATCTTTTTCTTCTGTCTTTGTGTAGTGTTAACAACACAGTATTTTGGAATGTGACTTGATTTCTAGGTGTTGTGCATTCCGAGATGTAATTAAAAATTACTGACTTGCTCCTTTCTCTCGTGGAGTTTGAAAGATGTACATTCTTCCTCATCTCTTATGACAAAAAAGTAGATTTTGAAAATGCATCTAGAAAGGCATCAAAAATATTTTTGCATATTTTCAGTGAAAGATGTCAGACTTCAGGCTCTTTTCCCTGGGTATTTTTAGATTGCTTAGATTTAATTAGCTTCAACAAATCTAAGTTCTGCATTTACTAAACTGGCATCTTCCAGAATTTTACATTCATAGTATATAATGTTTTATATTTTAATATAGAGATAGGCAGAGAAGGTCACAGAATAATTAAATTACTTCTTCTTAAAGTGTAATTCATTTTCCAGAGTACGCAATTATAGTGATTTTCCTCTAGACCTGGAATAAAAAATTACATGTGCCTTATTTTCCATCCTATAAAATGTCTAAATGAATGGACAGCTCTGATTTTATCAAGCAGAACATATTTCATCTGTCTTCTGTGAAAAATACTTGAATTATTTTACTGACTGACAGGTCTCAGTTACTCTTTCAGTCTGTATTTGCATTCTCATCCTGTAATGAGTTATGACTGGGGAGATATCTTGTGCAGCCCATGCATTTGGTTTGCAGGATCAAAGATTAGTGAGAGATAGGTGTGAATGATTCTTCTGTTTCACAAAAATTTCCAGTACTCCTCATGTCCTTCTCATACTTTTGGGCAGATCATCTGAAATTGTTAGGGAGGAATACAAAGCAAAGAAAGATCCGAGCAGATAAAATGATGATGTCAAAGCCTTTCCACTGCGGTCTGAGAGCACATATTCAAACCATGAATTTCTATGAAATGAAAACACAGGCAAAAAAGCCCAGACAACATGTCCCCAAACCACATATGTATCCAACCCAAAAGGTAACCCTTCCACTGCTCTTAATTTTTCACAATTTCGTATGAAATGACAAGTTCACTGCAGAGACACATAGACTTTTCATCCTGTTATCCTATTATACGTTATCTACGGATTAACGACTAGAATGCTCATGATGATTTTAAGTAGCATATTGTATAAACACAAGAACAGAAGAGGAAGAAACTGCAAATTTATGTTTTGCTTTTGGTTTGGTTTTGTCTTTTTTTTTTTTTTTTTTTTTTACTGTAATCAGACACAGATGCCTGAGCTAGCTTAACTCCGCAGGATTGACTTCTGCGGAGCAGCTGAACACAGGCACAGTTGAATTTCCTCTTTCAAAGTTCTGTAACATTTACTGTATTTTCATGTCAAAACAGAGATGGGAAACTTCAAGTAGTAGTTGCTGAGTTTCTTTTGTCAGAAAAAGTAATGGTTGCAACTCATGTGTAAATGTCAAAGTTTTCTGAACTATTTTGATCTATTTACCTGTTGAGATTGAGGTGTGCAGCTGGCAAAGGTTATAAAGTAATGGTAATTACTATGCAAGGCAGTTCTGTTTATGAGGAATCATTTGGCTTACTTTAAGACATATATATGCCAAGAGAGAGCAGAAAGACTGGGATAGATTGGAGAAATAAAAACATAGACAAAAACTAAAGAAAAGGTCAAGAAAATCATAAGAGATTTAAAAAGAAGCACCCTTCTAGAAGCTGAATTACCATATATGATAGTATGATCCTAAATGAAAAATTATAATAACCATTATTATTAAATAGGAATTCAGAAGCTTTAGCCAGCCTGGTTACTGACAATGACATTCTTCTCTCCTAATGCCTGCCTTCTAATCTAAGGCTAGCTATAGGTGTAGACACCTTCCCTCAACCTCAGAAGCCAATGCAGAGAGACAACAATATCTGGAGGTTGACTCCCTCTACCTGTTTTCAAACTGGACCTTAGGATAAACTGAAGGTGGTGAGCTTAGAATAAATGCTTATATTTTAGGCAGATAAAATTTAGCATAGAATAGAATAGAATAATTTCAGTTGGCAGGGACCTGCAGTGATTATCAATTGCCTGACCACTTCATGGCTGACGAAAAGTTACAAAATGCTATTAAGGGCATTGTCCAAATGCCTCTTAAACACTGATGGGTTTGGGCCTTCAGTCACTTCTTTAGGAAGCCTGTTCCAGTGTTTGACCACTCTCTTGGTAAAGAAATGATTCCTAATGTCCAGTCTGAAACTCCCCTGAAGGACACAGCTTTGAACCATTACATGCATCTTGAAGAATGTATCCACAGGGATACTGGGTAGAATTGCTTAGCACCTCCCTTTTTGTGTTCCTTCCTCAGGAAGCTGTAGAGAGTGATGAGGTCACCCCTCAGTCTCCTTTGCTCCAAACTAGACAAGCTCAAAGTCCTTGGCTCCTCACAGGACATGTCTTTCAGCCCATTCACCAGCTGTGTTGTCCTCCTCTGTCCACATTCAAAGACCTTCATATCCTTCTGAAACTGTGGGGCCCAGAACTGCATACGCTGTTCAAAGTGAGGCTGCACCAACTCTGAATACAGCAGGATAATCCCTACCTTTTCCCAGCTGGCCATGCTGCATTTGATGCACCACAGGACACAATTTGTCCTTTGGGCTGCCAGGCCACACTGCTGGCTCCTACTGATCTGTTGCCCCACATCCAGCACCCCCAAATCCCTTTCTGCAGGGCTGCTCTCCAGCTGCTTGTCCCCCAGTTTACACCTATCCTAGGTGCAGAATCCACCATCTGTTCCTTTTAAATTTCTTGCCACTGATGATTGTCCAATACTCCTTTTTGTCTAGAACCCTTTGTAAGGCATCTTGTCCCGAGGAGAATCCCACTCTACCATAATGTATAAAGAGAAGGACAGTCTTAGGGCTTTGCAATCTAAATGGACAAGATAAGTAATAAATAAAAGCAGATGGGAATGTTGTCCTCCCTGCAGGCACATCAGCACTGACTGATAATGAGAATCCTCCCCTGCTGTGGGAGGGGTTATGAGTCTTGTGTAAGCACTCAGTAGATCCACTGATATTGGTTTTGTGAGAGATTTACAAGTTATGTTTAATCAGTCTCAAAACACTGTCAGGCATATATTTGAAGAACACTTTATTGTTGTATTAGCATTATTAAAAAATATAAATTTACTGTATTAAAAAATACTATGAGCTAAAGAAAGTGGTTGAGTGGATGACTGTGGAAGATTTGTTTTGCCATTTCATATCAATAATATTCAGAAGTTCTTTTCTGAGGGGTAAAAATACTCAGATCTGCTATTTTTAATAATCTTTAAGAAGGGAGTTACTGAAATAAGTGGCTGTAGTCACTACCATTATTTACATGTAAGAATGGGATACTAATAACACCTCAGAGAGTAAAGGATATTGTTAAAATGTGCATAATGCAGGTCAGGTTGAAGATCTTTACAGTACTGGATTTTACTGACTCAACAGATATTTTCAAGGGCTGAGGGAGAAGCAGGTAAAGTAACCTTAGGGCATTGTGTTATCAATACTCTCCTGCTGGATAATATAAAGCTGTCCTGGTTTATGTCTGTGGGTCTCTACTGGGCCTGCAGGGAGGAATACCCTAAAAAGGTATGTGACGGATCCTCTTCTGGCCAGGAATCAGGTGTTACAAATCAGCATCTTTTGGCTGACTTAAAGAATTGTATAGAATTGCATACAATATTAAGTGAAATTAAATTACCAAACCTAAAGGCAATATACCCATTATGCCTTAGTACAGACCACACTAGAGTTGAGCATATATAATGAGAACATATGTGAACACTTTTTTCCAGGATGATGTCTGGAAAAGTTGACTTGAAAAGTGACCAGGCAGTGACTTCTGTGATGGAGAGATAAATAGCAGCTAAATGATAGAGAATATTGTAAGAAATATGTATCTGTTTGGTCTCTTCTACATAAAATTAACTTCTTCCTAAAGGCAGGAATATGTCTAGTGTTTCTGAGCAGAATGGTTTAAGTATTGCTCTTCAGAATAACTAAAACATAATTACTACTTCTTCTGTGGATTATTGAATTAAGGGTTTCTCTTTAGCCTGATAGAAAGGTTCATATAATAAGAAATATACCTAAGGTGCATATTTTTTCATGTGTCTTAAAGCACAGAGTCTCAGAGCCTACAGGCTGTTAATAAACAGGCTATTTCTTAAAGTCAACTTATCATCCAAATGTCATTTATGACATGGTATTGCTGCTTATTTGCAAGATCTTGATAATTTTGCTGATGTTTACACACTTAGAAGCTTTAATAACCACCTCTCCTGCAAAGAAATGTGGTTCTTAAAAATAAATCTTACATATTAATATCTATTTAATGCAATATTTCTCTTATTCTGTATACTGTTTATTTAGCGCCAGCAAAAATGTTATACTGTCTTTTAGACAAAAAATTTCCCAAATGGTCTTCCTGATTTCCTTAATCCACTCTGTCAGCTATTAATGTAGTGGTTGTCAGGGCAGAATGGGCATTCCATAAGACTTCTGGTGTTTGCACATTGAAGTATAAAGGGCCTGAGGAGCACAAACTGGCCATAGTCTCCAATATGTTTTCCAGGCATTCTGTTGAGCCGGAGAAATGTGCTTGCATAGACAGAGGGTAGTGTGGAAAAGTCTTAAATGACAAGACTCTTTACTTAATTTCTGTAATTGAAAATTAACAGAAAATTCTATTCAATAATTCAAATATTGAGACAAAGAAAGTGCAAAAAAGTTAAACATTTAAATAATTGAAACTCTATTGCTTCTTACTGTTTTTCCTCCTTCCGCCATGGTGTTTTCCACCATTTCTTAAGTACGTTTTCCTGCATACACCATGGGTTTGCTGATAGCTGTGTCCTGTGGTAGGTCTATTGCAGAGCGAGCTGGAACTTAATGTGTCCAGCATGGGGCACTCTCTGGGTTCTTCTCAGAAAGGCCATCCCTGCAGTCCCTCCATTACCAAAATAATGTCCAAATTAAAAAGATACATTCTTATGAGTTGTAAATCAAGTGATTTCACCCGAACTTTTATGCAAAAAGATGTGCTGTAAACTGAGGCAAATAATAGTGCCTAATGTGGCAACTAATGTGCCATAAGTAAAGGAAGGAAATAAAGTTGTAGGAGGACTGCTATACTCTTGACAAATATTTCTAAATGAAAGGCAGATGATTCACAGAAATAAGATGGAGAAACAAAATTTATTTGATTTTGTAGAGAATACTGTAGTGTTAAGTTATTGTTAAGTTGTTCTATCACTTCATACATCTGTGGTTTTTGTATATTTTTAAGCAAAAATTTGGGCATTAGTTAGATATATCAATATAATTATAGGATATACATAAGCTGGGATCTGTGAATGTTTTATAGTGTATTATGTTTTTTCATGGTTAGTCATGCCCACTTTATATAACATTTCTTCTCTCAAATCCCTTTCTTTGTGGCATCATTCTCAGTGTAAATCCATGGCCATGAAATTTGGCTCTTCTGACTTCCAATCACTTAACCAGGGCCAGAATTCTACCCCTCACCTCTATTACAAAGAGGGTTAATAAGGACAGAATTTTTAGGCTTTAAAATAACTGAGCTGAAATGTTATCTCTAGAAAAGATCCAGTTAAGGTGAATGTGTGATGATCTTAAATTTATTATAATTATAACTGTGAGTTTGAGGGAATTGTGTGAAGTATGTGAGAAAGAAAATTTCTAAATAACAAAATATTGTCCCATCTTCAATTTCCCATTCATGCCTTTTGATTCTTCCTAGCAAGTTCCCCAGATCATTACCCTCAACTATTTTAACTGCTCAAAGGACTCTATCTCACCAGGAACCATAAGAAAAAGATAAATTAGAGTTTGTAGGATCAGTTTGCTTCCTGCATAAAAGCTTGGTGAACAAAAGGTGGTGCTACAAAGTGGGTATAAGCCAGTGTTCTGCGTATGTGCGTGGGTTTTCGAAGGTAAATGAAGCATTATGCTGAAGTTCAATAGCACAGAGGTAGGTCATTGACCTACCTTCACAGACAGTGAGTACCAAAGAAAATGGATATTTTTAAATGAAATTATTTGATTAGTGAAGCAGTAACCTGTAGATAAATGGGGCACAAGAAAGCTGTATGAGACTTCTCAATTTGTAAGTATTCTTCATTACAATGCCATCTTGCCACTCAATAATAATAAAAAAAAATAATTTAAGAACAATTTTTTTTTCATTTTTATAATACTTATTATTTAATTTTTAGTATGAGAGTACAGTGTTTGTCAAATTATAGAGGCAGGTGCATAGTTTTACAGGATTCAATGCATAGAATTATAAGGAAACTTCAAAATCATGTATCTGACCCACAGTGTGGCCTCCCTTCCAATCATCTTTTCTGTTCCTTGCAGTGCAAATATTAACATGCATTTCAGGCACACAAACAGTACAGAAATTTTATTCACTCAACACTTCTATTGACTGCTATTGATTCCAAACTCAGTGGAAAGAGTTAAACTTACTTCAAGGAACACCTGGTCAGCTCCTGAGCTGCTGACTGCTGAAGGCTGGTTGGTGTTGATGGCAGCCCACTAATCAGGTTTGTTTTCTGTACATCTGAAGAGGAGGTTATGCTCCAGTGTCCTGGATTGAAGTGTGTGATTGGGCCAGAGAAAGGGTGTAATCTAGCTGAAACACGTAAGTCAAAAACATCCCTCCCTGCCCCATATTATCTGCCTCTTCCCTTACACCAGCCAGAACGTGTTATGGTAAAGCACCTGTGGTGATGGATGACAGTTCAGATACAAATGCATTTTGTCCCCTCTGCACCTTTTTTGTGTCCTGAGACAATGTTTCTGCTCAAATAGCCTCCACACAGACTCTGTAATTTCTGTGTGCCACATCAAATACTGTGTTGTTTGGACATCCAAGAATTATACCTCTTGTTATTCCTTTATCCTCCTGAACTACCTTGTTCTAGCTAATGTTCAAGAAAAGATACTGAGTCAGTCTGGGCTCCCGTGGATTCTAGTTACTTGCGTCTTCAGATTCTGCATGTCATGGTAAACCTTTGTGCCATAGTTCTCAGAAAATTGAAACCCATCTCCACAAAGCCATGTAGATGTCCCACTCATATTGGTGTTGGAAGATTTTAAACACTAATACATTTTTGTAAGCCAAGCCGCAAACTGATATGAACATTTTGTATCTCACTGAAGTAAGGCAATAGAACAATAGGAATTTAATTCTAATAAATGTTTCATGGAAATTTCACCTTCCCTATGACATCAAGGTTGTGAAGAGATGAAGCTAATCTACAGACATTCCACCCTGAAAAGCCAGCAGACATAAACCTAGATTCTTTATGGTGAGGTGTTAGCAATTACTGCAAAATATTATGTCCATTCTGTACAGAACATTTCAGTAAATAACACAAAAAGAGTAAACTGTAAACCCAGAAAATATTACAGGCAATGAAACCAGTGCTGATTCAGGTAAAAATGTTTCATTAACCTCTAGGATCATTTCATTAGGTCTTTCCTTCCACAGTTCTTAACCCTGTCCAATATAGAGTCTGCTGAGAGTGATTTCAGGCTCTGCTACATTTCAAAAGTCAGTTTCAGATGTGTTCTCTACAGTGGGCTTCACAGAGATATTATTAAGGCTCTAATCTGTACAAGCAACCACTTGGGAAAAAAATAGCTTAACCATTAAAAAATGTAGTGGAATAAAAGGATACAGGTAAAGCAAGGATCTGATTGCTCGCTCACAGTTAAGAGATGTACAGAACAGGCAAAAGGAGAAAAAAGAGTAAGTCTTAGTTTCCCCAGTGTTTTAAGTAGAACAATTGCCTGTGATATGGTAAGATTCTTAACCTGTTAGAGTATTTATTGACATAAATTCTAATTTTCTAGTTGTACTAAGGCTGCTTTAGTAATAGGGTTGGGGTTCTGAGTTGGTAAAAAAGTGCAATTATTTTCTAAGGGATTTGAAACAACTGAATTTTGGGATTATTTTTTCTCATCCTTAAAACACCTAAATAAAAAACCCAGAAAACTTCCAATATAAGAAAAAAAACCCCACTCTTTCAAAAAATTATCCCATGTTTAAAAATATATATATTATTTATTGGCTATTTTAATTTAAAATATATCAGATGTTTTTCCATTAACTATTCTTGACTTACTTCCTCAGTGTTTCTTGTTATACACAATTAAGAAAGGGAAGGATGGGCTTTTACAGAGCCTTTAATCTGTGTGTCTTCAGGAGAGGGATTATAACCTCATTCCTCTTCTTCCCTTCTTAGTGCTTTAAAGTGTTCTTCACCTGAGCTCATGGAAAACCTTTCTGCTGACTCTCCTGCAAGCTACAGAAAAGACAGTCTGCACCTTGCCCACTGGCTTCCCAATTCTCATTTATAGTCTGAAGAAGTAAGGATGTAGCAGACAGAGCAAGTAAAAGGTGAGAGTTGGTCAATGAGGTCCCTACAGAAGCACCACATAGAATTTCAGTGGGAAAAGTGTTTGAATATTATGTCCAAAATGGTCAGAAAAAATCCCAGCTATGTTAAATTACTAATGAAGTTGTGCATCTGAAACTGTCAATGAGACCAAGTGGTGTAGAGCCACTGCTTACACGATATTTAATTTTCTGGTACTGGTTCCTACAATGTGCTCACTGAGAACTGTTCCTGGTTCATGCTGACCACTAAACCTTGCCCAAGATCTTACTTTAACTTCAGTTAAGTTGGGTCAAAATGTGTCAGGATCATTCCAGCAAACTTCAGTGCCTGGAGACATTACTTGACATGGGTTAATAAGAGAAAACAGATGTATCCGGTTGGGCTTTGTTAAAATGTTTTCTTTGTCCTGTTGAATAAACATTGTTAGGTGAAGAATTAACTTTTCATGTTTCTATTGAGCAGTAAAGTGCCATTGAATCAATAGGTTTCTTGCATTATTGATTTTAATGACATTTTGAATAATAAGAATACTATGTGGAAAAATATTGTATAATGGTTTCCAGAAATAAGATAATTGAATATTAGTTACTGTGTTTCATGTAATAAGACTATAATTTTATGATTAATTTTTAAAATTTTAAAGGAAAGCTAATAATGTATATGTTGATATTTTGCAGAATAGCAATGTTATACTGCTGTCTTGTGCAAATATCCATACTACAACACATGAAAAGGCTGTCTTTGCAGGTGTAATTTAGGTGAAAATAATATCTTTCTATATCGAAATTACATGGAAGCTTAAGGAAGACAATACCAGACTGAATTCAATTGGAAAAATAGGTTTCTGTGATGCCTGTTACCAGTAAGAAATTCTTTAATTTTTGGGGTATTTTTTGTAATCTGCTTAGACACACAAGTCTCCTCCTAGACTAACTCCAACTACACATGGACTGAAACACAAGGACAGAGTAGTAGTAGTAGTATCTTCACCTGAAATTTCTTTTCTATGATGATAGGAAGCCTCTGTGTAAAAAATAGGAGGATACAGTAATTCAGCATTCTTATGGAGGTTAGGCAGGGACTTGATAGTACAGCTTTCCGCAGTACAAGGTATATCACTGCAATTAGTAGCCTGTAAGTAGGAATGATGGTGCAAGACAGAAAACGAGAAATAACTGCATTCTTTGTAGTTATTTGCTAATTTTTCTCAGAGTAAGAACTTGCAATGGCTGGGTGGGTGATGCTCCCCCCGGCTGTCCCCCTGCCACTTGGCCCCCAGGAACCCCGCAAGGAGCCACACAGAGACCGCAGGAGAGGGACGAGAGAGAGAGTTTATTGAAGTTGGGTACAGGTATTTAAGAGTTGGGGTAATTTTACTATAACCAATAGGAGAGAGGGTCACTGGGACTGGCAACCAATGTGTTAGGGTTTTACAAGGACCAATGAGGGAATGTTTTACAACCGGGGATTGGGGGAAAAGGTATACAGTTACAATCCTCTGCCCCAAGGCTTTTGGGTCAGCCTTTTCCTTTGCATCACAAACCACCTTTTGACCATATTTTTTCCACTCTGAATATTGAATATTGACAGTCCACTGCCACAAGAACTGAAATTTCAGATCCTGATGTTAGCACTGTCAAATGAAACTGATATATTTACAAGGATTTGGAACCTGATCCTTCTCTGTTTTATTTTTTCTCTATTTATTTATGTGCTAACATTAACACATCATTCAGACCAAGACATTTGAGTAGGAGAGGAAAAGTTTAAGAGTTTATTCTTTTTAAAAGGAGCGAACATTATCTATTCATGCTGCCATAGCTCTGCTCACTGCCTTCTTGGTCAGTGAATAAAAAAATCAAACACCTTAGTCACCCTTTCCATTTCTTTTTTATTATAAAATAATAATTCTCACAGTTCTGCTCTCTGCACATCTACACTGTTGCAGTACCTGTGAGCCATAGTGATGGATGTTGGCATGGATAGTTCTGTTTGCTGCACCGTAAGAGAAAGAGATGCTCCTACAATATAAAGCACTGCAAGTGTATATGTTGCAATGCCTATGAATGTCTGATGATACTATAATAGTGGCTAGCTTGCCTTGTAGGAGAACAAAGCTTTAGCCTTTAGAAGTTTCACGCTTTAAAGGCTGAATTCTTTCAGCGTACAAATGCCAAAAAGAGGCACCTGCGGTTTTGTGGGGAAGGCAGGGGAGGGAAAGAAAAGGACACACTCCGGGGAGCGAGGTTGGTGCTGCCGAGGCGAGCACGAGGAAGAGCGAACTTTATTCCAAACACTACAACTTAAATAGGGTCGGGGGGCTGGGTCCTGACCCCAGGAGCACCNAGGCACCCAGAACAAGAAGGATCAAGGGAAGTGTTCATAGAAGAAAATTAGCATAAAATCGCTAGGTTATGCACTGCTAGGTTCTGGTTTTAACTTCTAGCTACAAAATCAACCTAATGTGGGCAACCTGCAGCAGAGAAAAATAAAACCTGAGTTTAATGAAGTCACCCCAAAGAGCGGTGACATAATGATGGTTATTAGCTTGCCATGTTTGTATTAAGGTAGCTGTAGAACCACAATTAGATAATAAAAGCACTCCTAGAAGAGCTGAGTTTCCCTGGTTTTCAACTTCACTTCATGCTGAAGTTGCTAGTCCTAGGTGCTGTTTAGGGAGCAGTTCAGATTAGATTTATCTCTCAAAAAGTGTTAGACTTAAAAACCAAAATATCTTCTAACTTATACATATCTATTTCTGTTAAATTCACACACAATGTAGTGAGTACATTTCTTATATATAGCACTTAATTTTCTGAATTTATTTTCTGTCCCCTCATACCGAATTTTCAGTAAACTTTTAAACTTGATACATAGTAATTTACAGCAAAATGTTTGACCTCTACTTGTTCCACAGCTCACAATTGTTGCAATGCTAATGGACATGATAAAAATGGAAACAATGCTGCTTTCCTAATACAATTCTGGCTTGTTAGTACCTGATATAATACAGCATGCTCTACAGGCTATTGTAATTTTTACCTGTCAGGTGCCTGCAGGAGCTCTTCTAGCACCTAAAGGACAATGGAAAGTGGAGTAATTAACACAGCTGCTCTGCATAAGAGCTCTAGAAGTGTAGAACTCTTTCACATAGCAAATTCACATAATAGACAGGCCAATTTTTTTTTACCACTCAAGCCTTAGTGCATACTCCGTGAAAAATCATAATTTAGTACTCATATTCATAGACAAGAATTTTGTTTTGGCATGTACTAAAGAAAGTGGTTCTGTGTGAGAGTTACAAAAAGTTGTGCTCCAAGTCACTTATTCTCAGACACTTGGTGTGACTCTTAGGGATGGTCCTGTGCAGGGATAAGGGTTGGACTTGATGATCCTTGGGGGATCCTTCCAACTCAACATACTCTGTGACTTAAATTATAATCTGAGCATTTGTAAGTGAAATTAGTCATCCATGGTATTGTAGTATTCTGGCACTCAGTTCAGGGAAGTCTCAGTGCCTAGGAATAGTTGCTAAATTAATAAATTAATCATGTCTTCAGTTAGCTACTGCATTATATAATTATACATTTGTGAATTTTAGATTCTTCTTTCCCTTAATTTAAACATTTTAATTTATTCCTGTGGGCAAAAAGATGAAAACAAATACCAAATCACAGAATCATAATTATCCTATAAATGAAGTAAATGAAGGTTAATTGGAACTTCTCACAAAATGTAATGCAGTATCTCCTTACAAGAGACATGATGAGATTCAGAGTGTCTGCTGTGTTGGTTAAAATAAGATTTCATGTGACGAAGATAACTCTTTTGAAGAAAGTGATGAGAAGAGCTACCTCATATTCACTAAATACTCTCCTTGCAGAGCGAAATTTCCCTTGACATCTGCATGCATAAAGGAAACATTTCAGTCTGAAAATCTGGGTGCCAGCTTCCCACCTAAGCTATGGTATGATTGCTAGATGAAGCAGAGGGATGTTTAAGATGTGCCTGTCCACTAGCTGCTGCTACTGCTCATCTTTTTTTTAGGTAAACCACTGTTTTATACAAATTGTATTTATGTAAACTATGTAGACCCACGAGGTCTTGCTTAATTTCTCTTCTCATGTCTCAGGCAATTCAAACCTGGAATGTCCTACTCAAAAGACCATACAATATTGAGGAGGAAGAAGAGAATGGGAGTAGAGACCAGTATTTAATAACTTATGCCAGAGGAAAAGCACACAAACAGGAACTTAATTTTGCTATCCAATCGCCAGAATATTCACCTTAAAAGGGGAAGCAGGTCACAGAGTCTGTGGATTATTCTGTTGGGTTTGTTTTGATTGTTTTGGTTTTATTTTCTCTGGTCAATTTTTTTGTATCACCATCATTTGTATAACCAATTAGTATTTGAGGTTGTATTATTGACTAGTGTCTGTGATGATGCCTGTGTGACAGTAAAAGTTCTTTTTGACATTGTTGAAGTGTATAATATTTTAATTTCTAATGTTTTATTTGCAATCACTTCTCTTTTTCCATTCTTTAAGATGTTCTGAGTTTTAGTGTCTCATTTAGTCAGAGCTATATTGACTGTGTTTTCTATTGTCTTTTCAATGCACAAATTTAGTCAGCATATGCCCATTCTAAGCTAACTTACTTTAGTATATTATTTAGGTTTATGTTTAAGATTTATCATGGAATAAAATAATGTGGGGTTTTTTTAAGGTCTTTGGTTGCTTGCTTGCTTGCTTGCTTGCTTGCTTTGGAGAGCCTTCTTCCCTACCATACACCCCAATATTACTTAGTCTGGGTATGTTGGAGCATGTGTCTTAAAACACACCTCTAATGGATAATTAAAATATTCAGACTACAAATATTTGTCAAGGTTTTATCAGTTGTTCCAAGGGTTAAACAATCTTACTGTTAAAAATATTACATCTTGTATTCAATTATTAGATCTTTGGAAAAATTATATTTATATTCTTTAATTAACCAATACAACTTACATATTTTCCAGAAAAAAAATAATTTCAAATTGACACTACAAAGGTTTTTACAGACCCTCTGTAAGAATTCTGAAATAAATGCAAGAAAGGATTATTTGTCACATGGCTTTCTAGTTTCATCCTTTGTTTTATTTGCTTCTGTAAACTGACCAAAACTTCTTTGTATTTCTGTGAGTTTTATTAATCAATACTTGATAATGTATTTTCCAGGCACTCTACAGAGGAAAAATTCCTTCCCACTATGATTAAGTTCTTGCTGTAATAGTTATTTGCTGGGGAGTTGTGGAATGCCCTTTTACATTTCTTCTGTTGTCTAAAAAAACAAGTGTGACTTCTACTTTTTGTTTAGTGGAACAAAGAAACAAAAAAAATAAGCAAACAATCTCCAGATGGACCAAGTGATTTTAAGTATTATAGAAAATTACAGAATTATTTGGTTTGGAAAGTATGTTAAAGATCACATAGTTCAAGAACTCTACCACAGGCAGGAACATATATCCCTAGGTCAGGTTGCTCAAAGCTTCATGCAACCTGGCCTTGAATACTTCCAATGATTGGGCATCTACAGCTTCCCTGGACAATGTGTTCCAAAGCCTCACCAACCTCACTGTAAAAGATTTCTTCTTATATCTAGTTGTGGTTTAAGGATGATACTTTCCAATTTATTGTTCCCACTGAAACTCCAAACCAAGATGCCTCTCCCTAGCTCCCTGTCCCTTCCCTCCTCCTGGAATCTGGGGAGAACTGGAGCACAAAAGAAAAAGATCAAGAATTGAGACAAGCACAATTTACTGGAAATAGCAATGAGATAAGAAAATAAACAGTAAGAGCAACAATACTAAAGACAGAGGGTACAAGACAAAAGAAAAATTATTGCTCTACATGGAGTGCCGCAACAATCAACAATACTCTATCGAAGCAATGCCACCCCTACCATTCTCTTCAGCTCTGTATCAGTGTCACCTCAGAGGTCCCTGGCTTGGAATCAGCATTGCCCAAACCACTCCGTGCCACTTCCACCCCTGTTCAGCCAGAAAGAAGAGCTCCCCTTCTCCTTGGAAGAGCTCGCTTTCCCTTTGCTCCTGGCAATGACATGAGGTGATAAAGAATAACCTCTGGGTCCTGGTCATTCCTTATTCTGGCTACTGCAAAATATTAACCCTGTCCTGGCCCAAACCAGGACACCAGTCTCAACTTATTCTTTTTCAGTTTAAAACCATTGCCCCTTGTCCTGTCTCTACAGACTCTGGTAAAAAGTCTTTGTCTTTTTTATAGGCACCTATTACTTCATCTTTCTTCATCTTTCCTATAAGCCCCTTTTATAAGCAACAACATCTCCCCAGAGCCTCTCCTCTTCAGGCTGAATAACCCCAGATCTCAGACTTTCTTCATGAGAGACATGTTTCATCTCTGAATATTTCTGTGACCCTTCTCTGGACCTGCCCTAACAAGTCAATGTCCTTTTTGTACTGTGAACCCTAGACCTGGATGTAGTATTCCAGGTGGGCTCTCACAAGAGCAGAGTAGAGGGGGAGAACCTGCTGGTCATGCTGCTTTTGATGCAGTCCGGATAGGGCTGGCTTTCTGGGCTGCAACTGCACATTACTGGCTCCTGTTCAAACTTTCATCCACCAAGATCAGATTTAAAATGCATTAACTCAAATGTAATCTTAAAATTGCCTTACAGATTTTGGGATTTATTTACCTTTCTTTCCTTTGAGGGGAGGCTAGAAATGCTTGCGGCCAAGGAAGGAATCAGAAATTATGGTGAGTGTGAATTGCACAAGTATTCTTACTTGAACTTCTTTTTAAGTAGTTACATTTTATTGCAGACAAAACCTTGACCTGTAGAGAATTGGAGAGAAGGAAATGTCTCATGCCAGTGCCACTTCAGGGATTATGTGACACTACTAGTAGAAAATATAATAGCAGAATACTTTTATTTTTGTAGATGTAAGATGAAGCTGCCTTTCAGGTCAGTAATTTTGAACCAAGAAGATTGTAACTCACAATCTTGAAAGGGGACCCTTGTGTCTTTTGATCATGCTTATTTTAAGTCAGGCCTATTAAATAAGAAACATGTGAAATCACAGAGAGATGAGGATTTGCTGCTAAATGCAGATGAAAAAAGAATGCATCTCATACAGAGAAGAGCTATTGCACTGAAATTGTGTAATGCTCAAATAATGAGATTTTATCAGGTATCTCCAGATGTCTGAAACTCTTATTAGACATCACTAATGTATGTCTCTCAGGCTTTCATTTTTGATAGGTGTGTTTCTCTTGTGGGCTTTAATCATGCACTCACGTGTGCTAATTATAATGATATTAGCAGGCTTGATTTTTTTCTTCGTTTATTTAAAGTAGGTACATGTAACATTTCAATTGCTGTATCGTTGTACCTAATTAAGATACAGATAAATCAAGTCTTACCATGTTTGAATTAATGTAAACAGACATTTCACTGTTAAGTGCTCTCAAAAGAACTTACTGATTCATTTTATCTCATGAATGGTAGCAATCGTGTATTTTATTGCCAGTCCAGATATCCAGCAATTTCTTCTGCTTCCCACCTCCTTTGATTTCACCTTCAGGCACATTCTAACACCTCTGCCTTGGTGTATCCCAAAAGAACATGCACCAAAGCCCTTATTTGCCTCAGGCAGCTTGCATTCATCAGCGACTACAACTGTGCTGCTTCTTGACTCCACATATGCCTTTCAACAGTACCGACCATGGCTTATATATATCAATAGAAATAAAACTAATTCTGTCTTTGCTCTCATGTTAAATCAGAAAGCTTTAAAGAGCATCTTATGTTGAAATATCTCCTGGGCTAAATCAGAGGAGTATTTTGGATTCACTTATATCTTTATATGCACAATGCTGCCATGTTACTTGAAATATGAAATTTTATCCCCCAGTATCTCTACAGTCTGGGGGGTGAAGAGATTGAAAGCAGCCCTGAGGAGAAGGACCAGTGGGTACTGGTGGATGAAAGGCATGATCCAGCAATGTGCATTCACATCCCATAAAGCCAGCCATATCCTGGGCTGTATTGAAAGAAGTGTGGCCAGCAGGTCAAGGGAGGTGATTCTATCCCTCTACTCTGCCCTTGTGAGAGTCTACCTGGAGTGCTGTGTTCAGCTCTGGAGTCTTCAGTACAGGAAGAACGTAGACCTGTTGAAGCAGGTCCAGACAATGGACACAAATGTAATCATAGGGCTGGAGCACTTCTTCAGTAAGGAAATCTGAGAGAGATGGGGTTGTTTAACCTGGTGAAAATGCTCTGCGGAGATTTTATTGCAGCTTTTGAATACTTAAAGGTAGTTTATAAGAAAGATGGGGACAAACTTTTTATCAGGACCTGTTGAGACAGAACAAGGGAGAATGGTTTTAAACTGAAAGAGGGTAGATTTAGAGTAGATATATGGAAGAAGTTTTTTTTTTACAATGAGGGAGGTGAAACACTGGAACATGTTTACCAAAGTGGAAGTAGATGTCCCATCCCTGTAAACATTCAAGGTTATGCTGATTCAAGCAACCTGATCTGGTTGAAAATGTCTCTGCTCATTGCAGGAAGGTTGACCTAGATGATCTTTAAAGGTTTCTTCCAAGTCAAACTATTGTATGGTTCTATGATTCTACAATAAAGACAGTTGATAATTAAGCTGTAGTAATAAATATAATTGTTGCTGTACAATTGCCAGTGTTCATGCACTGTTTCCACAATGAAAATTTAACATTCCAATAAAATTAATTTTAAAAAGTAATGTAGAAACATCCTGCTATTATTTCCTGTTTGTCACACATTAATCCAAAAAGATATATATTTGTAGTACTCCACTAAGAACAATTCCACAAAAGCACTCAAGTATAATCTCTTTGATTGACTTTGGGCTTTGAAACAGGTTCTAAATGCATTTCATAGAAATGTACAGGTGTGGGGAAAAAACCCAAACCTAAAAAAAAGGAGTTGTACTTGAGCCTAAGACTATTTATCATGAATCTGCTAAATGTACTGCTGAAAATATTTCCCTACAGTAGTGAAAAAATGTCATTGTCAAACAATAATGAATTATGTGACCAACTTGTTCCATAGAAAAACTACTAACAGTGTACATGATCATGTGGAGCATTGTGATTACTCAATTTCATTGTTATGAAAACAGGTTTTTTTTAAATTTGCGTCAAAGGATAGCATGTGACTAATATCTGATCAGAATAAGGCTATTACTTCATCATGTAAACAAGGACATATCTCCTTTGGTTTTTTGCAATGACACTGTTGTCCATCTTAAGAAGAGCCATTTTCACAGTGTGTGGACAGACAGATATTATGAAATAAGTACTTTCCCAGACTCTGTAGCTTGGTCATAGGGAAACTGAAGTCTGTGATAGCTGACAGAACTGAATCTGTCTGGCTGGTAGGGTTTCTTATGTTTTCTTTAGACCTAAACTTCCCAATAATGTTTTTTTTTCTGTTCATAAACTTTTACATAATGTAGAATGAATGAAGAACAGAGCTCCAGTAAAGCAAGCACAGAGAAAATCAGGGAAGACTCTTTCCCAAGAGTGTATTGTTGGTGGACTTGGCAGTGATAGGTTTGCGGTTGGACTTAATGATCTGAAAGGCCTTTTCCAACCTTAAGGATTCTATGCTCTGAACAATTTAAAAAAATACAGAGGTGGAGAAAGATGTAAAACATAACAAACCCATAAATTGAGTGATATCCTATTAATGTCATATTAGTTCCTCAAGGTGTTTTGCTGAGGGAATGGTTGAAGGGGGAAATAAGAAGAACATACTTTAGATGGAGAAAAAGAGGAAAGAAGAGACAGACCAGGAAATATGGGGCAGAAGGAAGGTATAAAGTTAAGCTGACAAGTTAATGACAGAGAAAGTCCAGAAAAAGACAAAAGAAAAGACTGGAAGGCAGCAGTGAAATAAACAAGATATATAACTTTTAGAGTAAAACCTACAAAAAGGTGGCGTGCTACTGATGGGAATGGTCCCATGGTACTCTGAGACTCCTTCTGTGATAATTGTCTTTGGTAATTATTCTGGAAAGTGTTCTGCAGTTGTCAGATCAAGTGCATACCTGTGTGGGTGCATCATCTGATAATGCTTGAGAGAAGGATGTACTATGGATGACTGTCATGGGATCATTCACTTTCTACAGCACGGGTTAAAGTGACCATGTTGCACTAGGTACACCTTAGCATCATGGTCTTCTTTCTTATACTAATGTTGAGGTTGCGAATGGCTGTCTTATTCAGATTGTGTCTTACTACTTTTCTTCCTAGGTTTTGGCCAGGATCATGACCGTGACAGCCCTTGGTAGTGTCAAGTGTAAGCAAACTCTCAGCAAGACCCAGACCTAGCTTCCTAATGTATACATCTCTCAGAGGACATTTATGCTATGTCAGTTCCTTGTGAAAGACATGAAGGCCCTTTGACAGCATAACACAGTAGCTTCAAGAAAATCCCAGAGAGCTTAGATGAGTTGGTAAAGCCTTGTAATGATGATAGGGGATCAAATATTTTCCTTTTCTTGTAGTCTGTTATGAACAGTTAGTAGTTCAAGTAGATCAATTACTTGTTGTTCAAATATGCCTCTGGCAAGTGGATAGGCTTTTGTAGTTTACAGAGAAGCTATGTTGTACTGTTCTGCCCACATCTTAATCTAAAGGTTGACCATAGTAGAATGCTCTGAGATACTTCAATTAGCACCAGATGAGAACTGTCCAGAATACCTCTGTATAAGAAAGCAGATTAGAAGAGAGGGTTCCCATAAGGGGGTGGGTTGAACCTGGCTGAATGTCAGATCCCAACCAAGCCACTTTATCCCTCTAGACGAGGGAAGTAAACATGACAAAAAGATTGTGGGTCAAGATAAGGACAGGGACATCACTCAGAAGTTACCATCACGGGCAGAACAAACTTGACTTGAGGAAAATTATCTTCATTTATTGACAGTCAAGTTAGGTAGAGTAGGTTAATGAAAAACTAGAACAAATCTTAAAATGTCTTCTCTCTTCCCATCCCCTCTTCCTGGTCTCAACTTAATTCCTGACTACCTCCTCTGCTGAGCAGCACAGGGGGATGGGCAATGGTGATTGCCCAGACATATACAGCCGAAATGCTCTTTTTTTTTTTTTCCTTTTCTAATGTAGGTGTGTTTGCTAGTATATATAAAGCTGGACCACACCAGACCTTTTTGCTGCTTCTTCTTTATTGCTGCTTCAAAAAGTTGGAAGAACTGTAGTTGTTCTTTGTTATTGACCAGGTCATTCGTCTGTCTGACCCTCTGACACATTCTTTTGAGAGTGTAATCAGACAGGATAGAGGGAAAGAGAACTTGTTAACCCGGCAGAGGTGCTCTAACAGCATGTGACCCAACCTGCATGTTGTGAAGAACTGAAATGGTGGTGGAAAAAGCTGAGAGTGTCAGTAGGGGCAGCTGTGTCTGTTCTGTTCACCAAGACTCTTTGCCATTGATTCAGTGCTGCTGCAGGGCTTCTGACAGCTCAGTTTTGTGAAAGTCGGTGCCAAGTACTGAAAGGTTGGCATATTGCATTCTAGTACTGAAATAATTTGATTCTGTGAAGTCTGTAAAGAACCTATCAATCTGGTGAATATTCAAAAGTGTAGGGGGAATCAATGTTGAGACCATTTTGATATTTGTTGCTCCCTGAGCAACAGAAAGATTGCAGTCCTGTAGTTTACAGATTTTTTTGCTTTATATTTATATGCCAGCATGATAATTAGATCTTCTTAGTACTGGTGTTTGCTGTTTCTTAGCTATTACTCTAAACCCCTCCTCATATTTCTTCTCAAACCTGTTCCTGAATAACAAATTACTCTTATGTTCTGCTTGCCAAGAACAGAAGAGAACATCCCTCTACTCCAATCAAAAGAAAACATCTGTTTTGTGCAATTATCTGGAATTTTCAAAAATCTCTTGTTATGAGATGACTGGAGACAGATATGCTTATTTCTCAGTGAGAAGCTTGTTTTTCTTTATTGACTATAAAGGGACTCTAGGCCACCATCTTAGATTTGAATGTACAGTTTCAGATGTCTAACTTTGGTGAGATGAAACCCACTGTGAATTGAGAACGTACATATTGTTTGCTAATTGCATTTTCTTTCATTAATTTTGAACATCCCATTGACTCTGATGGGGATCCTTTGGTATGCTGCAAAGCAAGCAGCTATCTCAGTTCTTAGAACCTGCTTATGACTGAGCTTATGAGGTGCAGCTTCACCACCTAGGCACAGGTTTTTAAGAAGATGAAGGAAGTGATCAAGGGTTTCAGTTCTATCAGGTGGCATTTTTATAGTTTGAAGAATAGCTATGATAATTTTAATAGAGTCCCTTTAACAAATAAATTAAAAAGAACATGGAACAAACATTTCTTAATGAAATTTTGAAATAAAAAGCATAGAAATATTACAGTGTGTGGAAGGATGCTGTAAACTATATGAAACAAATGAAAAATTGCTGTACATTGCAGATTGTAGGGATATTGTAGGTAATGAAGGGATTGTAGGTAATATTTCTATTTGTCTGACTGGATGAATAATGTGGTAGAAATCTAGTTGCCAAATATAATTTTACCTGACACTTGTGTTTTGTTATAAAATCACCACTGTGGAGACCAGTTCACTGTCTGCCAGCCAGATTTTTTTAAAGTTAAATTGAAGTGACTGACTCTGTTGCAGAAAGCGGTAGGCCGCGTTTCTACTTCCTACCAAAGGACTCAGAAGTAGAGCACTACCATGGCAAAACTGCAGACTGATTACACGGCCAAAGCAGTTGCGATATTCATTTGTATTTGGCCATCCTTAAGTGAGTTGAAAGGGTTCATTTGCGTTTCAACTTCATTTGGTACTATCTCCATTAATGTGAAGTAACGTGAAGTGAAGGAAGATGTGTGCTCGTTAGATCTATTGCCATTATTGACAACAACTTCTAATGTACCTATGATCAAATATATTTTTTTAATTATAGGATTCTTTCTAATTTTGGCTCCAATTGTATTGTGCTCACTTATTAACTCTGGTATTGATCCAAAGTCCATTGCAGTAAGAAGTAGAGTATTTTCATTGGAATGATATATATATATGTAGACTGCCATGGTGTAAAGCACTGGTTCTGAAGCCACACACTTGGCTAGACATTTTATTGTTATTTAAGACTCCAAGAGATTTCACCTGTGAGGACTCTGGCAAAGCCTTTGGTTCTTTGATATCTTAAATCACACAAAGAGAACAAGCTGCAAACACTTCCCAAGAGAACTTTTTTTAATTTATTGAGAAAATAGTTTTTGGCACAAGGGTTTACAGGAGTAACAACCAACCAAGGAGAAGCATTACACTAAATCACCCAGCAAACACGAATACCACACACTAGTAAAATATCAATCATCAATTTTAAGTTACCCACATGAGAATGAAAAGAGAGATTAAGGGAAGAAAGGAGTAAAGAAAGAGAGAAGAGAGGAGAGAGAAAAGTTACTGCCAAGAGTCACATGGTGGCAGGTCCAGAGACAGAAAGCCGAACAACATGGGGGCCCCATATCTCTGTTTATATGGTTTGGCTACTGTGGCCATCCCCCATGGGACATCGTTCCCTGAGCACTCAGTGCCCCCCCAGCCCAAGTGAGCGGTGTCGTGGCCAGTTGGAGGCTCGGGGAGTGCGGTGTGGGCAGGATCCCAGGTGGGACTTACTTGATGGACAGCCTGGCTGCGGTGCTGCCACGTGTGCTCTGGGACATCATGGTGGCTGCAGACCATGAGCCTCCTGGCACTGTCACGAGGCTGCAGGCACAACCATGGCCCCTGCCCCAACGCACATACAGACAAGATGGTTGATCTGAAACAACAATTAAATGATCTAATGAGATACAAATTTGGTCTTCCACACATGGCTCCACTGAATTCCCTGAAACCAGAAAGACTGATCCAGTAGAGGATGTGTCCATTGATTTTCATAGGCACTGCTAAGGGGCAGACTCTGCTGCTGTGGATAAGCAGGTGGCCTCATGTAGACAATATTAACAAAGAGAACATATGTTGGTACTTAGTGATTCAAAATGCTCCCAGTCTTTTCTTTGTCTCAATTATTCCAGATATCAGATGCTGTGAAAAATCTTTTCACAATCTCTTTACATCAGAACAGGCCTGATAAAAGTGTGAAAATACTCAGCTTTATCTATAAATTCAGAATAACTGTGTTAGCAAGCAGATGATCTAATTTACATGAATTGCTGTGCAATTCGATTTTTCCTTGAAGTTCTTCCTTCTGCAGTGTATTAAAGAATTATGGATTATGATTTTATTATTCAATGGTATATCAATTATAGAAAAATAATGCTTGGTATATTATCAATAAATATTCTGGTTATATTTACTTAGCTCACGATCATATCTTGTTCTTGAATTGTTCTTAAGGGTGAATGACTAATTACTGATAAATACTTACCTCACCTTCACTCCCTGAAACCTCAAAGCTAATTCTATGTACCAAGAAAACCTGGATATAGCATATGTGGTTGACTATTAACATTGCAGAAAGAGTGTTGCTTCTCTTCCAACAGAAATCACACTTTCTAACTCCTGGAAAATAATGTGTCTGCATTGAATAAACAAAATGTTTCTTAAAGAAAATCTGTGGAGATAAATTGTACTTGGTTTTTTTAAAATACCAATTAAAAATATGTAAAAAAAATAATAAATGCAATAAATAATCAAAATAATACATTTGGTAGAGTTTGCTATCTTGGGACAAAATTCAATTTAAATTACATATAAATGGGCTCCTATGGGTAAGTACTGCAAAATCACTCTAAAGTATTTCCCAAATAGGGAAGATAGGGTTCATTGCATGGACGGTAGAAACTATCTCATAAATGAAAGAAAGACAACAAATAAGGGGGAAAAAATAGAGACATTGTTGGGCTTGGCAATGTAATCAATACTGACAGAAAATGCAAATGGGTCAGTAAGCATTAGAAGCAGAGAGGCTCAAATTAATAATTTTGGAGATGATATAATCCAAGATAAAGAGAGGACATGCCAAGGAACTGTAGTGTCAGGAAAATCCCTGAAGCAATGGAGACCATCAAGTTAGGTACAGGTCCAAGGAACAGCAACCTTTATAGGCAGGGAAATATTACCAAAAGATGCTAAAAATTTCCTTGCTTTGGAACTTTAGTATATATTGTAATATATATACACATAGTGCAATATCTCTATTAGTGGACGTATCTCAAGATACCAAATTACTGTTAAAATACAGACGGACACAAGAATGTTCAGTGATGGAAATAGAAGTATTAAGGAACTAGATTGTAAGAAAGGCTAAGTGCTATAGCTTGGTAAAGAGTAGCTAGCTGGGAATGTGCTAGCAGACTGTTAGTGAAGGATGCGGTCAACCAGGAGCACAGTCAAATTCTATAGCCTGTTAAAAAGAGGAGTGAAAATAAACAGAGTGACAAAATTATGAACGGAAAAATCAAAGAAGAGTTCTTGACAGAGAGATTTATTTTCTTTAAGAATGATCTTACAAAAGAAACAGTAGAAGCTCCATAACAAGGAAAATTTAAATGAAAGTGGAAAAATGCTAGAGTATAGACAATGGAGAACAGTCTGGCAAAGAAACAGATCAAATGATTTAAGAGTCACATCATTCCTGTTTATATTCTAAAATATACTGACATAAATAAATGACTGTTGTGTGTCAGTTTGCAAAATTACCTCTGTAAAACAAGCTAATCACAATCTAGTAACAGAATCTATTGTTAGAATTAAAGTGGGTTTATTAAGATTTTGACAACTATTTATTACCCTTTGTGTTTTTATTGTTGTAAAAACAACTCTAACATCCTGCAGCAGGAACGTATTAAAACTACCAAAATTCTCTGTTTCTGCATATAAAATATCTACCCTTTCCACTGTGACAGATATTCCATGCATAGTTTTCTGGAGATAGAATTAACTCAAGGTTTACAAAATCTATACTGTGACTATTTAAATGAAATTTTCTTCATCACTTTTCCACAACAGTCACAGTGCTGTCATGTGTAAGGCATCTGATTGTGAGTCATAAAGATGTACTTTGCAAAATAAAAACATGATTTTGAAGGAGGACTAGCTGAGACATCAAATCCAGTCCACTTCTGATAATTGCAAACAACTGTAAAAGGATATTTTGTTGAGGAAAATGCACAAAACCTCTGTCCAGGCCTCCCTACATACTACTCACAAAATAGTTCCCAAAACTATGATAGACTTTTGGTTTATGCAGGACCTGTATAGGCAAAGAAAGTGGTAGGAATGGAAAAGGGAATGGCAGAGCATGCTGTGTGATGCAGTAACTGAGTCAGAGTCATGTGAGCAGAGTACAAGTAAGTTCAGTTTGCAGCTCCAAGTTTTCCTTGATAATAAATATGTCAGCTATTCAGCTAGGGCCAGAATACATTTACTTTAGCTAGCAATGTTAATCTCTTTCTTTCACAGTTCCTTTCATATATTTTCATATCTTGCAAAGCAAGGCTGTATCTTCCTTTTAGATAGAAAACCTAACTATCCAAATTCACATACAGAAGTTCAAAAGTAATGCTAGGAAAAAAATTAGGTCTCTTGGATTAGTTTTCAAGCACTGTAAATTCATGTAGTCCCATGAAGACAGAAAAGGTGTAATGAAGTTGCAATAACTGCCATCAAGTGAAGATCAGTTTCAGGTCTGGCAATCCCACACCCTATGCACTGTCACGTGTTGGCTCACATAATGACAACTCTCCTACTCTCTCCAGTGTGTGTAGTCTCTAAGGAAGCATGTGAAAAACATGTGCAAGGGCTGTCTGCTATATTTGTTTTGCAGAGAACTGTAGTCTTCAGGGCTGCCATTGCTTTTATAGCATCAAAATTCTCAACAGCAAGTCCCTCTTGTTTCATCTTCTCCTGCCATTTTGCTTCTCACTACTCTTTACCTTGGAAGGACAAGAATTTTTTTTTTCTTTTCTCATTCTAGATATCTGGAATGGTTGCATGGACACAGTCACAGTGCCATGTCCTGTGTGGCTGTAAATGGATTCTTACTTGTGTGGCAGAACTAAGGAGGAAATACCCATAGCAAATTCTATTTCCTTTAGTATTTTAAAAATGAATTGTGATACTACACATTAGCCAGAATCTTGTGGCATGTGTGTTAATGGTCTGAAATATTCAAAACAGATATTGCCCTTGAAAACATCCTACTTTCCCCAAAATGAACATTAAAACATTTAAGCAGGAAAGCAGATGCTAATTGGTTATGAAAAATACTTAACAACTTGCCTGGGGTTGTGTTTGACTGTTGCTTGAAGAAATACAGAGCAACATTCTTTTCCTGCTGCAGGTATGGCACAAGGTTCTTAAGCAATATCTGTGTAGCAAGAAAAGCTTATCAATCACTGTTATTTCACCTTCTAACAAAATTAAATCTTTTTTGAGACACTTATTTTTAAGTTCTAGATGGTCCCTTAATAAAACATTAAAAAAATACTCAAAGTCATATTTTCAGAATAAAATGATATCTTCTTTGCAATGGATCTATAATAATTCAAAACAACAGTGACAAAAAAATTAAACAGTGGTACAGAAGACAGTGAACAAAACTGTGTCTCCCAACTAATCACCTCTTGAGATATGGTTTGATTTTACTAGAGTTCTTGCCATTGAAATAGATTGCATACTCCAAGGTATGATCTCTATCAAGCATTTTTATGTTAGTAAAATAGAAATATTTCAAATTAGAACTATGACACTATTTTTCCTTTTTACTATCACAACCTTCCCATTATAGTTATCTGCAGTAAATCCTAAAACTGAATTGTGCTGCTGTAGGAAAACAATTTATCCAGTGATAATGTCCCATCAAGCACAATTGGTTGGCAGCTTTTACGCTATTATTTCAAGGACAGCAAGTTGCCTTATTCTTGATGTGAATGGCATCCAGCCAGGTACTGTCTGAGACTGCAAAACTACAAACTGGTGTACTGTTTTCTTTATTTCTCTATTCTGACCTGCTTAAGAAGAGATGTGGAGAGCAGGCACAGCAGGAACTTGAGATTGTAGGAGTGAGCATCTGAGTGAGCATGAGATTCAGCTCAGCAGAAATCTGATGGGACTCAGTGACACAAGGGATAAGAAAATGGGGCATGAAACCATTTAGACTGATTAATTTCATCTGTAATCATCAAAGAATTGCAAAGTGATGGCTGTTCCTTGACTTTTGTGAAAGAATTTGTTGGACTTGGACAATTTTTCATTGTACAAGTAACTATCTAGAAGTTTTAAAACAATTGTAGAATAGGTATTAAACTAGGATGAAAATAAAATGGTTTTGGAGAGTGACCTAATTTTCAGAATTGGGATAATACAAATTACGTTCAAGGCTCATGTTGGTGCTTGGGGAAAGGACAAAATTCAGAGTAGAAGTAACTCGATGAGCCAGGTCCCATGACTGCTATCTTATACAACCATATATTATTTAGAATTTCTTAAATATATTAGTACTAAATTAAGTCTTTGATTTAAAACCCCTTAATTTCATTATCAAATTAATGCATAGCCATAACCTGTCTGTCTTTTCCAGCATGCTAGGTCATGTGGCAATATCAACCCCACCAAGAAAAAAAAAACAACAACAAAAAAAAAACCAACCAAAAACCAAAAAGCAACCAAACAAAAAAACTCAACAACAAACGTCCCCCAAAAAACCCCAAAGGGTGGGGAATCAAGTGTACTTCAGGATTCTTTAAACAATCCCTAAATATTCTATTTTTATTGCAAGCCATCTTCTGCCTACAGTACAGCGCAGTAGGGGTGGATTAGAGGGCACAAATCAATCTCTGCCTGAAATGTTAGAACACTGCTTGTGCTAGGCAACACGTACAAGTTTTCAAGGAGACTAGATCTGTGTCTTGCTCCCTTTTTCAATGGCTACTGAACATGAAAAGTTAGACTGTCTGACCCCAAAACAAGAAAAGTTTATTCTTTTTCTCCTTGTGACATTTATAACTTATATATTAAAAAATCCATCAAAATAACTCTACAGAAGTGATTTTGTTTGCTGTCATGGAGATTTTATGGGTTATTCTAGTGTGGACAGCTAAATACCGGAGTTTATCTCGGGATCTGCTGGTAGCTAAAACCTGTGACAGAAGTGTCTCTAATTGGGGCATCAATTCAAAGAAACAAATCCAAATGTATGCAAAATATACTCTGCTTTGTCATCCCCAATGACCAATAATACAGCTTTTGCAAACATATCTGTATTGTTCTAGAACATAATGGTAAAAACGCACCTTTTCACTAACTGTATTTTTCAAGTTTAAATCCTGTTTCTGTTTTTTCCATAAGCTCTAATAACTTCCATTATATTTTAAAAATCCAGCATATTAGCCAGTTTGCTAGTGTCAGAATCAAAAATCTATATATATGGAATAATTTGTTCAATTTGTTGACCTTTACCTAATAAAGTGATAAACCTTTGGATAAATCTTCATGTATCTATGTGTAAACTTGCTCATGTACATGTATTATGAAATACTATGATTTTATATATTTAAACTCAGTGGGGAAAACATATCTAGGATACTGGAATATTTCTAAATAGCAACCTGTGAAAAGCACAGTCCATTAGGGTATCATATGTCTGTAGTGAATTTAAATTTATTCACCAGAAGGTGACAGTCTTGGTCCATAAACCCAAGAGGCTAGTAATTGTATTTCAGTAAATCCTATTGCAAAGGTTTCAGTGGAAACTAAAAGCACAGAGTTCTGGTGTCAAAGAAGGCAGCAGCTAATGAACTCTGAAGGTAGAACACAAAACAAATTCCAGACCAAATGTAACACTCCATAACAAATGCATGAAAAATATTAATCACTCTTTACTGATTTTTACACGAATGTAAAAATAATATGGTCCCCATGAAGGAACAGACGGGGGAAATGGTAGCTTGTAGGTTGCACTTATGGAAGGTGTTTCTTTCTTCAGCCTATGTGCACTTGCTTTTTTATTTTTTTTTTTATTTTATTTTTTTATTTTTATGTTTTGATTTATGTGGAATAAGTATGGGCTATTATAGTTAAGAGGGTTTAGACCATGAAGTACTGAGTTTTATTTGTTGAAATTGATTTTATTCTTTGAACATGTCACCAGAGACATACATCCAGTTATTTACAGCAATATGTGTAAAGTGACTTTTCTTCTAAATGCCGTAGATCCTCCCCTTATTAAGATCAAAGAATAAGCTAAAGCCTGGAAGATCATAATGTGGCACTCCTGCACACTATTATAATACAATACCTGTACATGTACAATATTTTATAGCAGCATATCTTTGAGAGCAATTGTTTACTTTGCCACTAGCTTTCCTGCTTTTGCAGGACTCAGACTTCTTTCTTGTTAAAAAATTCTTTCCTTTCTGTGCAACATAAGAGAGCAGTCTGCCTAAAGCAAGGCTGTTCCTTGCCCTGCTGCTTCAGTCTAAGTGCTCTACTACCTTAGTGAAGCATGTAGTGAAAATACCTAGGTACACAGACAGATGCCTGAAATTTCCTGTGGTTTGAAGTCTATCACATAGGCTGTCATAGAATCTGACAAAGGCTGAGAGTTGCAGCATGGAATAACAGCTTCATCCTGAATTTATGCCAGTAATTAGACTATCACAGCTACCACATGTCATTTCCCTGATAAAGAAACAGGAGAACAAGATGCTGTGAAGAAAAGAAAAAAAAAAATACATTCAGCCTGTTTTCCCAGAAACATTGACTAAACCATGACAAAATGGATTCATTTCTGTACTCCAGCAGTTAAAGAAATAAGATGCTGTGAAAATACCTTGTAAATATTAAAAAAATCCCCAAAACTTAAATACATACCTGAATGCTCAAGAGCAGAAGCAATAGAAGTTGGGCTGTACAAGTAGTTAAATTTGAGAACAGACTGATAATGAAAGAAACCTATTTCCCCCCAGACTTTCATAAAATCAAGTAGTTAAATACGTTCCTGGATAAACATTTTGGGTCAGGTCATTTCACAACTTCGATATGAGACATTTAAAAAGCAGCAGTTGGCACTTTGCTTTGTTAGTGCTGAACTATTGACCTCAGAATGTTAGTAGGGGACATAAAATGACTGGAGGGGACCTCTTAAATAAGATGTAAAACCTGAAGTCTTTGGGAGTCAGATTTCTAAAAGGATCTTAGGAACAGCCTAAACAAATCACTGCCTGATATTTTCCCATGATGTAAATGCACAGGTGCATCAGTGCTAAACCCTGGATCTGTTTGTTAGTTTATGCCAATTATTTTTGATGAATATCTGATGAGACATTTTAGTTAAATTTGACAGAGCAGGAGAGGTCTCAAAATCCCCAGATACTTCATATTACTAGGTGCCTAGGTGAGGAAGAGAGATCCTGTCAACATATGAACAAAACCAAAGTACAGGGGAAAACATGTATATCTTGCTAGACACCAGAGAATCAACTTTTCGGGCAAGAGCTTTTGCCCACATGGTTGCTCCAGAGTCAATAATGCATCTTCTCACTGGAGCTTTTCCTCTTATTGAGATAGTCACAATGGCCCTTGCCTCTGCAGAATCTTGGATGTCTAATAAGAAGAGACTTTCAACAGCAATCTTATTAAAATTCACTTACAAAATAAATCAACCAAGAAACACAAATCCATAGGAACCTAAGCTTCATTAATTCCACTTTCAAGAGAACTATTTGTTTGCTTACCATGATTACCCTACAGTTTCCCTGAAACTGCACATAGCTTTTTCTCCCCTACTTTTTGAAGCTTTTGTACATTTATTCAAAGTTTATATAGCTCCTGTAAATTCTGGAGAAATAAAGAATCTGCAAATTAGTCCTTTTGTTTTGCTCTTTGATTTCAATAGGGCCATTCAGGAAGGAAGATATTACTGTTTTTCAGACTAGCCGTGGACTTCATTGCTCCAGACTTTGAGCATTTAGAGCGGAGACATCCACATCTGAGCTAATTATTGAAACTCCCTTTATAGTCACTGCTAACAAATAAGTACTTCCAAATTGTGATTCATCTCCTCCAAGGCTGACATCTAAAACAGGCCAGATGAATTACCCCCTAAAAGTGCTCTTAATCTCCTCTGACTATAAAGGGAGTGTGGACAACCATCTTACATACAGATCTCTGCTATTGCAGAAGTCTAGAGTTAGGTCACAGAATTTTACATATCTAACCCTGATCTACGTTAGGCCAGTATTAGGTGTCCTTAACCTGGAAGTAATGGCACAAAGATAATAGATCTTAAAAATACTAAGCTCTCATAGTTACCTTTAAGAGAAGTTTAACTATAAACATTTGTGATTAAAGAAACAGAACTTTTTTCCCCCCTTTAAAATGGTAGTTATTTACTCTACATGGAATGAAGGAGGTATGATGGCATTTCTTATCTGAATGAATAATTAGTTATTTGGACATTGGATCCCAAATTTGAAATATTTTGATTTTTTCCCTGTATTTCTCCTATAAATAGAAATTCACTATCTAGAGGAGAAGAGAGATCCTTGTATAAAAGGACTCCTAAGCATTACTTTTGGTCCATCTAAGAAAGTATCATTAAATGCCACTGCAACTCAGGAGAACAACATATTTCAAAGTGCTTAAGTTCCAGTAACCCATTTCACAGCAGTAAGCAGGCAAGTGGTTCTGTTCTCTTTCCACTACAACATTCATTTTCTGGTTTTATCTACCTTTTTTTTTTTTTTTGGCTTAAGCTTAAAAAGCTGAATTAATGCAAAACATTGCATTTATTTAAAAGTCTACTCATTAGCAATTTTTTTAATTTTACTTTGGTTTTATTTTCAGTGGCCTACTTGATTTATTCATTTTTTATATATATGTATAGGTTAATTTTTATTTTTGATACTTCTTATGAGTTACAGAGCATGCCCTGGCATTAAAGAAAAATTAAAGAAATTCTAACATGATGAGGATAGTATTTGAGATAGTATTCACATCGCTATTTTTGGCTTCTCTTTGCTAAATGTAGCTTGGAGAAGAGGATGTGACAGCATCTCTTAAAACTTTTTGCACCATACAGCATAACTTCATGCCAGAATAACACATCACTGCACCTTTAGTCTCCTAAAACCAAGGCAGCAGGAGTATTTTACAGAAATCTTCATTTAACCTTAATATACAAATTCCTAAAACTCCTTCTTTCCACCTGCCAGATTCCCATGAATGGAGAGTGTGAATGTAGGCTGAAAACAAAATCTGTGTCTTCCACTAAGACTGAACTTGATTCTGTGGCACAATACATGTAAGCAGACAGAAACAGCAACAGATGCATGAGCGTCTCATTAGGAGACCATCCTTCTAACAACCTGGTGAAACACATTACCTTGAATATCATTAATATCATTGTGCATAATCCTATTGACAGGCGTATACCTCCTGCATCATTATAATTTCAAATAATTCCCTGCAAAACAAAGCAACTAACACAAGCAAAGTGTGTCAATAGAACCTAATACTGCAGTAGCTTTACCTCATTTACTTTCACTACAGAGGATGACACTTTCATGATCACATATTCTAACAGTGGTAAAGAGGCCAAGGTCTGGGTTCCTGTGAGCCTTTGGCACTATGGCCTGATTGCAGGCATATCCAGATTCTGTCACTGGGCTTGCTAGAGGTGCACCCTTATGCCATGGCAAGCAATCACATGAACCATTGTCTCTGATTAGGACCTAGAGATTTCACAAATGTGACACTCAGTCTTTCAGGTGGAGGATGTCAGATTTATTTCTTGCCCCTAATACACAGGTAAAGGAAAAAGGCTGAAATTTTCCCAATGACACATTCATCCTTTTCTGCCACATATGTCAGATTTATTTAATGTCTGTTAGTAGCTGCCAAATCCCGTAGCCTGATAGAAGTGAAGCTTCTGCTGCTTATCCTCAGGTCCACCCAACAGCAAGGCTGAGCATGTGTTCCCAATAGAAACACATGCACACTGCATATATTCATATACACACAGCTGGCAGCACAGACAAACAGAGACAGAAAATACAGCTCTCACATGAACACAGACAGTGCCAATGGATTGATATCTCTCCATCTCTGGCTGAGCAAGACAGAGGTCAATTATTGGGAAAATATGCATAAACACATACAGTGTAGATCTCTTCAGCAGCTGGATTCAGACACTCAGTCTGCCCAGTATCAGACCCTGGATCCCAGTTTCCCCAGTGGCTGGTGCTTGCACACAGAAGGCCCAAGGCCATAACCCTACTCTGGTTTCTAGTAGAGACCAGACATCTTTGCACACATCAGCACAGGCACAGACACACACACATGGATCCCCTGAGCAGCTGGGTTCAAACACTGGCACTTCCCCAGCAGGAATGCCATAGTCACCCCTGCCTCATGCACACATGCACTAACAGTCTAGCAATCAATCCCCAGACATCAAAAACTCTCTGGAAGTTGACTAAGACCTTCTGACCCCTCCAGTGGCCATCCCACAGACCTTCTGGTCCTGCCAGGATCCACATTAGATATCTGACTGCAAAGCTCTTACCCTACTCACTGGCTATCTTCATCTCTTCTCTGGTTGGCAGATATAGCAAGGACATGAAAGTCATGAGCAGCATTTCAAAGGACTAGGCAAAACAAAATATAGGAAACCAAGGCTCTTCAGCCACTCAAAGAAATGTTCCATACACATTTTAGCACTTCAGGAGGTAAATGCCACTACTTGCTGTGATTCACAGGCTTCCAGTGCTGCAGGATCTGTTCATGACTATTGCTTTCACTTCAGTCACAGTTCCTGCAGGGTGATGGGGTTCACATCACATAAAAAGTAGAGTATTAGACACAGATGAAGGACCCTTTCTGAAGCACAGAACAGACAGTCTTTAACAGTAAGAGTAGTATTGCTGAAAGTTGTATGACATCCAAAGCTGTGATTACAGGTTGACAAATCTTCTGAAGAAAGAGTGTCATGTGTCTATTTTCATCGAACACCAGCTAGATACAAGTTACAGTCTAGAAGAAAAATCACCAGTCCTGGTTGCCTGATAGTGAAACAGAAAACAAAGAATTACAGAAGGGAATGACTAACCTTTGCACGAAGCATTAAACTGAAGGTCCAGATCACTCTCCACTCAGTCTGCACTCTGACCTTGGAGAAGGTTAACCCAGACATTTTTTATGTTCAGATTTCACCATTAGGTGTTGAACACTTGGGATCAAAGGAACACTCCACCAAATTAAGCTAATCAAAGAAAAACACATTTGGAAATTTTTAAATACAATCAGAAGATTAAGAGCTGACTTGTGCGAGAATTTCCATGACTATTGTAATTTTTGATAGAAACTACTTTGGATACTATCACATTTTTTCAATTATAAAATAAATTGATTCTCTATTTTAGTAATTAAAAGCAATCTAATAATTAAGAATAAGAAGTAACAGTATGCTGGCATGTATTCTAAGAGAGGTCAGTAGATATCTATTTTAATGATGGTGGTTTTACATTAAATTTGAAAAGTAGTTTAAGCTGTGAGAAAATATGCTGTAATTATCTTTAAAAGTTACAATGTTTCTCTAAGGCCAGATGCACTGGTAAGACACAGATCTTCACTGCAATGGTGACTACTTATATCATGAATGTTTTCAAACTTGTAATAGTTTAGGTAAAGATGTTTGAACATTAAAAACTTATCTATAACTGCTTGATGATAGCAGTGTAAATATACTGATTAAAAGACACAAACTTTTAAGTTAACAGAAGCATAACATGAGAAATTCATGCCTAGAAGGACATATGCAGATAGGAATTGATGGATGGGACTTTACATAGAGTTTTCTGATGGGTGAGCCCGAGGACACGCTAAGTTACTCACACATGCACACAGAACTAAGTTGCTGCCAGAGATTTTATTTCTGCTGATTGCTTTCCTTTTCCTCTGTTGCAAATGCCATGCTCCAGGCTGTCTTTCATTCCAGGTACCACATGAAGAAATAGGAGGTAGAGGCCCAGCAAACATACTTAGTCTGTGCCTTGACAAGTAAGCAAATTGTGAGAACAGAGACAGGTGTTTAACTACATCTTCCACTCTGTAAATCCCCCTGAATTTACAAGTGTACACTTCTTTTACAGGTTTGCTGTTAAAATCAAGTTGATGCTCAGTGCTGAGAAACTAGTGAAGGCTTGTTGCTCTTATGCTTGCACTTAAAGTCTTGGCATAATTGTGTCTTTCAGAAAGCTACATCTATTGCATTTGGTTGAGCATACTGACACTTCAGAGTACCTTTTATGAATGCTGAGCCCCTGCTTAACTCTGCCTCTGCTCTTGTCATTCAATTTGTTTAGGTACCTGGAAACCTCTGCAGAAATGACTGGATAAACATTGTCTCGTAAAATTACAGTCCTTTTGGAGCAAAAAAGCAACTTGAACCAGCTAATACTTACATTAATGTGACCTATTAATTACAGGAGACTCATTTAGTGTTGAAGGTATTATTGTTCACTCTTCAAAAATGTTCTTTGATATATCATATGGTTTTTTATATTGTTGAATTATAATTCTGTATTACTATTGAATTTGCAGTTAATTCTATTTGTCTATGTCTTATAAAACTAGCTCATGGGAATGGATGAATAATTTCATTTGGTAACACCAAAGATGGATGAGTCCAAATTATTTCCTTCTGAAGCAATCTGAATTTCCTTGCTTAGGACAAATCAGAGCTTTGTGTATACAAGATGTGTAGGACTGGGCCTAAGCAGCACTTAGCAGCAAAATAACGCACAAAACCTGTGGTCAGTTACAGTGCTTTTTTGGCAATTGTCTAAGCAAGTCACTTTACCACTGATTTTCCCATATGATTTTGTGCATGTAGCTTGAATAATGGGTAAAAACAATTTTTCCGTGTGCCATGTGGCATTTGCTCTAATGCGACTCATCAGTTTACTGTGCAGAGCAATGATAGCTCAACCAGGTTGATGTTTTTAAAGCTAATGAGCCACTGATTGCTGTATGAGTGACTGAAGCTAAGAAGTTATGCTCTCTTCCAGTGATTTATAGTGATGAATTAATTAATATGATCCCAAATTACATCTCCAGTAAAATACGTGCCTTTCCTGATAGCTTCGTAGCACTGAGCAACTGTTGAATGTGTACACTGAATATGAATGAAGCTTTGCTAGTGGTATGCCAATGTTCAAATGATACCCCATGAGTATGTCAATACATATACTTTAAATGCAAAGGTGAATAAAAACACTAGAAGGTGAAAACTGTTAACAGAATTCTGTGTGCATGAATTCACAGAATCACAGAACATGCTGAGTTGGAAGAAACCCACAAGGATCATTGAGTCCAACTCTCAGCCCTGCACACAACCATCCCCAAGTATCACAGCATGTGCCCAAGAGAATTATCCAAATGCTTCTTGAACTCTGTAAGGCTTGGTGTCTTGACACTTCCCTGGACAATGTTTCAGAGTCCAACCACCCTCCAGGTATGGTCATGTATACAGGAACATCCACACATTCCATCTTGCTTCAGAAAATGCAAAATCAGTCTGAACAAATGTTGCTCTACATTTGGAACAGAGAATGAAATAAAAGTCTGCTGGCACACATTGCATTCAATAAGATCAAAACCAAATGAATTTGGTACATATATCTCATGATCTTGAACGCTACTTTGGCTGAAAAAATGCCTCAGCCAGTGTAGTGTCTTCTCGAGAAATAGCCATCTTAAGATCATTGTAACAGTCTTGTTTTCACTCCATTTTTTCAATGATGAAAAAAAATAATTAATTCATCAAATATAGACACAGTCACAAAATACTAAGTAGGTAGTTGTTCCTTAATGTGCATTCATTAATATTAATTTTATTATTTAGCTCACTGAAAAGCTGGTAAACGTACATTACTTAACATTCTGTAATATAGTTTGGCTTAATTCCTTCTCTCCTCTCTCTTTTAAGATCAATCATTGGGATATTTTTTTTCTCATGTAAAACACTGTACTTCAAATGGGATTACAATAATTAAATTACAATGCAAAAACAAACAAAAAAAAAAGTAGATGCTATAAAGCTGGCAATAACTTCTTTTCTTCATAATTCTTCCACCCTCCAAGTATCCCTTTAATGTTTTTCATTTTCCCCCTAATAAATTCTCCTCTGAATTGTTTTGAAGATCTTTGGCATTTTGTTTGCGTGATAAAATTTAGCAAAACAATCGCTATTGCTTCTTACCAAAAACCTGATCGTTAATTTATCTAATCAAGTTGAGCTTAATATTTTGTTGTGCAAATTTATCCTCTGAAGCTTTCTTCACAGTTTGCAATTCATTTGAACTACAGAGAATAGACAATGCCTCACAAAGGTCAGCTATATGAATGCAATACATAAATAATATGTATCAGCATTCCTCGGTATACTGGCTCTGACTGGGATGGAGTTAACTTTCCAACACAGGACCATGCTTTGCATTAGTGGCTGATAACGTACCAGTGTTTAGGCTATTGCAGAGTGGGGTCTCAGAGCATCAAAGCTATCCTGAAAACCCTTGCCCTAATGGCCAGTAGGATGTGTTGAAGCATCTGGGAATTGAAACACCTGGGACAGCTGACTAAAGTGACCTAAGGTATATCCCAAATCATATGATGTCTTACTCAGCATTAAAAGTTGAGGGAAGTGGAGTGGGAGCATTTGAGGTAATGGCATTTGTCATCCAAAGAAACAAATATGCATTCTCAGGACCTGCTTTCCAGGACCAGCTGATGTAATATTTTTGGATTTCAATCAAGCTTTCCATACTGCCTCTCACACAATCCTTCAAGACAAAATGTCCAGCATAGCTGGATAAACACACCACTGATGGGTGAGCAATTGGCTCATGGGTTGAGCACAGAGGGTAACAGTGAATGGGATGAAATCAGCCTGGCCACCTGTCACTAGTGGGGTTCCACAGGCTCCATCTTGTGCCCTGTGCTCTTCAACATTTTCATGAATGACTTGGATGCAGGACTGGAAGGTCCTTCAGTAAGTTTACTGATGACATAAAACTGGGAGGAGCTGTTGCCTCCCTCAAAGGCAGTGTTGCCTGGAATACTTAGGAAGAAAACTTCCACNTAAAAGACTATAAAACTATATAAAACTACATTAAAATCAACAACTATATTAAGGCTTATGGCAGCAGCAGAGAGGCCCTGCAGAGTGACCTCAACAAATTAGAGGACTGGGCAATCATCAAGCCCATGAAGTTCAAGAAGAGAAAGTGCCAGATCCTGCACCTGGGAAGGGGCAACCCCAGATGCCTGTACAGACTGGGGAATGAGATTCTGGGAAGCAATGTCACAGAAAGAGACCTGGGGGTCCTGGTTGATGGCAAGTTGAATATGAGTCAGCAGTACCCTGGCAGCCAGGAGGGCCAACTGTGTCCTGGGGGGCAACAGGTAAAGCATCCCCAGCTGGTCAAGGAAGGGGATTATCCTGCTCTGCTCTGCACAGGTGCAATCTCACCTTGAATATCGTGTGCAGTTTTGGGCACTGCAATATAGGAAAGCTATTGAGCTCTTAAAGAGTGTTCAAAGAAGAATAATGAAGATGGTGAAGGGTCTTGAGGGGAAGCCATATGAGGGGTGACTGAGGGCACTTGGTCTGTTCATCCTGGAAAAGAGGAGACTGAGGGGAGACCTCATTGCAGTTACAAATTCCTCATGAGGGGAAGAGAAGGGCAAGGCACTGATCTCTCCTCTGTGGTGACTGGTGACAGGACCCAAGGGACTGGCCTGTAGATGTGTCAGAGGAGGTGTAGGTCAGATATTAGGAAGGGGTTCTTTATCCAGAGAATGGTTGGACTCTGGAACAGGCTCCCCAGGAAAGTGGCCACAACACCAAGCATGACAGAGCTCAAGAAGCGGTTGGACAATACTCTCAAGCACATGGTGTCACTTTTGGGGGTGGTTCTGTGCAGGGCTGAGAATTGAACTCCATGATTCTTGTGGGTCCCTTGCAACTCAGTGTATTCTGGGATTCTGCAATGTCTGGACATCTGCCTATTAATGAGACATAGTAAACAAATTTCTCTTTTAGATTTGTTACTGCACACAGCTTTTACTTTACTTAGTGAACCACCTTTATTTCAATCCATGTTTTTTTTCTTTTCATGTTATTTTTACCATTGCTCTGTTGATGAGGGCAAATGAGAGAGCATCTGGATAGGAGTCTGATAGGCAGCCAAGGTCAAGCCACGGCACTTGAAAAAGAAAGTTTTTTGAGAAGATAAACCCTGGATGTAAGAAACTCTGCCAAATATGAACTCAATGTAGTTATTCTGAAAGGTTCCCATGTGTTCTATGCACAGTCTGCCCCATGGACATCACTGACCTTTTGCACTGTGTCAGGATAGAATGCCAGCTTCCAAATAAAGCAAAACTAGTGAGTTGAAAGCTTCCTATCTTAAGGAGTAAAATCTAATTTTTGCACAAATTAGAAACAGGGAATTTCACTGGAGAATTCAACAGATGAATCTGCTCAGAACCAATTATTAAAATAAATCAAAATAAGCTGGATTTTGATCACATCATGGTTAAGTAAAATGAAGAAATTCACTGGCATCAAAATTTCATGGGATTTATGCTGAACATGTAAGGAGATACAAAGAGCTCTGAATCAGATTAGTTTTGTGATCTTTGCAAGTGTCAAGTTAATCTTAAAACAAAACCGATCTGGGATAAATTTGTCTCTAATAAGATTGCAAAAAGAATCTTTATGGATGTGTATGCATAAAATTAAAGAGCCACGTCAGGTTTTGGGTCAGATTTTCAATTTGAAAGAAGCAAACTGTGTTTATTTTTTAAGAGATAAATCTATACAAACATATTCTTTTTTTGTGCAACTTGGTTAAAACGTAATTTTAGCAGTACTGCAAAAGCTATTTTTTGTTCAATAGGAGGAATAATTGGAATCAGGTTTTTTTTTGTTTCCCACAACTCCTGACTCTTTAGGGTATCTGCACTCTGAAAGTGTGAAATTTATCAAAATACTATAGAGATGCTGCTTGCTCTTCTTTTGTTCCACTACTCTATTATGAGAAGCAATGTTAGCCAAGAGGTATTCTTGACCGTCTGTGGTGGGGAATTGTCTAGCTGGTGTCTATGTAAGTGGAAGCACTGTGTCAGCTGTGAGCACACTTTTTGCATAAAACTGCTAAGGTACTGTCAGTCTTATTTCTTCAAAAAATCCCAAAAAACCCCCACAGAAACAAACAAACAAACAAAAAAAACCCCCAAAGAACAAACAACAAAAAAACCCCCACAAAACCCAAAACAACCCCCCAACAAACAAACAAAAGAGAAAACAAAAAAAAAATAAATTACCCCCCCCAAAAAAAAATCAAATAAAAACCCCTGAAAAACATGTTTCTAGTTTAGTTTAAAAGGAAATGATCAGCAATTGTACATAGCAGAGTATTAAAAATTATGGAGATAATCTAATTATCTTCCATTAAAATAACCTTTTAACACATATAAACATACTGTCATGACTAAAATGAAAGCATTACCATAAATCTGAATGAAACAATCTTTGAAAAATTCAATTATTTTCAGTTTATTTATATACTGGGCACACTTTATGTGGAGGAGAGATCTGTTGTTTTTCAGTAGACTGATTGATAAAATCTGGTACACAAAAACTGTGTTGAGGAGGGTGACTGCAATGCATGCAGTTCTTAGCTACTAAGTTTTTGCAGGCAAACAAAAAAAAATATTTCAACAGCCTTTGTGTTACTTCTCATGACCTGGGACAGAGGAGGCAGAGAGGATGGGTAAGTTTTCCTGGTTATGCCTGGTGTATTCAGCTCTCCTAAAACACTGAGGACAGCAGCCTATATCCAGCATAAATTACTGAGTAAACATTTCCATATGTTCAGGAAGATGAAACTGAAAAGGACTTCTAGCCTATTCCTTTGTTTGTGCAGGCTTTACCACAGACTGAGAAGCTACAAACTGGTAAGTTGCTAGAACATTTTGTCCTGCCACCTTTGGGCTAGAACTGTTTCAATATTTTTCACGTGCAGCTAAGTATGTTCCTACAGCTGTTTTGAACTAACATGTTGAATTTAGATCTTCTATGAGTCCCTACTACAATCAAACACTATTTCCATTATGTATTACCCATAAGCCTGAGGAGTTAAAACTCACTGTGTTTTCACAAGGTTTGAGACAAAACACAAAAATCCTTTAGAAAAATTGAAAGGACTAGGAATGTGAAAATTACTAGTCTGATCTCTAAGCAGGTCTAAGCTTGTGTTTCAGTCTCTGTCATCCCATCAGTGTTTTTGAAATACCTACAAAACTGATTTAGTTAACTGTTTTTCCTACGCTCAGTGAGTCAGCTGCTGTATCACTTTATATCATCATTTGATTTTTTGTTTCCACACTGCTTTCTCCAAGGTTAAACCTGAAACTTTACATTCTGACACCACTAAGACTAATTTTTGTCTGTTCTCCACCTCTAAACACCAAACAACTACAATCGATCTCAAGCTCTAGCTGAATTCTACTTTTCAAAGATCTTAAACCACCTGTCTGGAAAGAGCAACATATTTCTATATTCTTTATTTATGTTGAAAATGTGTTTCTCCAATTTTTTGTTTATTTGTTTTTGGTTTTTGATTTTTTGAGAGGTTTTCCTAGTTTCATACTACAGGAAGACTGTGAGCTGTGCCACAAAATACCAGTCTCACACAAGTCTATTATTCATTACTTTCCTTAGTGCCCTCCGTTGCATAAAGAAGCAACAGTATTTCAGTGATGGCCTATATCAACCAGCGCAGGAACACGTCATATATATAAAACTTATTTTTAAATTTTATTTTTGTCCTTTATGGATGATAAAAGGTACAAGAGTCTATAACCCACAAAATTACCAGAACTTGTAAGGGTACTCTTGAGTTTTGGAAAAGCCAATGGAGCTTAAACACGTGAGAAAGTGTTATATAATAAAGGACATCTCTCTAGCTCACACTTATACTATATTTCTTACTTGGAGATGTGATAATAAAAGTTCTCCAGTGAGATTTATAAGCACAGGACATAACATTTATTAAAATATGACTCTTGTTTAGTATTGCAAGCACTTGAAAAAATTGAGGAGCTTATTGACATAATATGTTTTCTTCTTAAGAGAGATAATAAAATAAGGAAGCATACAGAAGACTGAAGGAAGCAGTAAAAGGAGGCCTTTTGGAAAGGGCTAAAAGGTAAATTTATCTTAATTGTAGGAATTTAATAGGTCTATTTTCTTAGTATGATATCTCATGCATACCTCAGTTAAGACTTTTGTAAATTGAATAAATGTACATTTCTATGTCTTGAAAAAAGTATTATATTGCTACTCAATATCATATTCAGTTTAAAAAATGAGCTGTGTTTAAAATAATTTTTTCAAATTAAATCTTCATAATTTTTTTCTTACAATATACTAATTCATACTGCAAATTATGTCACTGAAAAAATGTGTTAATTTTCTTGTTTCTAACTGCTCAGAACAAACACAAAGAGTTAAAAACATAAAAAAACTATAAACAAGCAGCAGTATTTTTATTCTATGTGTTAACTGCCAGAGGGAGGATAGTATTTTCTGCAAATGAAGGTACTGTAATCCAATCTCCAGAATCTGGCTTTTATTATTAACCAAAATACAGCCTTGTATTATATAAGAATATATATTTTGAGCTTGTTTGATTGGGTTTTTTAAGTCTTAGTCTTTGCCAAACAGAACAGGAGCAACTAACGGATTAGTTGCCATCTTGAAACTCTGATTGGCTGAGCAGCAATAATTTTTAATTAATTAATCCACATGAAAAATAAATTAGAAAAAATCTACCAAAGCAATGCTGTAACCAAACATATTGTTATGCCTAAATCCTTACAGAACCTGAGGCATAGTTTCTGTAAACAAGAGAGTGAAAATTAATCTTTGAGCAGGGCAAAAAGTATGCAGTAGTGCATGTGTCTTTTTTAGATATTTCTATTTTCTATAACAGTTCTCAGGAAACATACTCACATTTTGAGGGTACAGAGATCAGGTGGCAAAATGGCCTATTAAAATTTACACAATTTTTATTTACAGAACACGTAGTTCTGAGTTCAAATGCCATCAATATCCTATTAACTTATGTCCTGAAGCAAAATGAACTAAAATGTAGATTCAAATAACAATCATTAATCTGCCACATATTCTGTCACTAGGAAAAAATGTTATTGCTACTTTTTGTCTACCTTTGTGTAATAATCAGAAAAAAAAGTGATGCTTCTATGAGTTTTTAGGGGTTTTTGTTTCTTTTTTCAAATACCTCATTTTTATGCATATGTCAAACTGATAAAATGTGAACTTTCAATTTAATAAGCAAAGGAAGTGCATCGAAGTGCAATTGATCTTCTTAAGCAAATCTTTAATGCTTTTCCTCCCTGGCTGGTTTATATTTCCAGCAGGAAGGGAAAGGAAAGAAATACAAGATGAATGAACAGATTAAACCATAAATGACAAATTGGACTCTGCAAAAACCAATCATGGACTGTCTTATACAAAACCATCACATCTTTCCAGAGTACCTAATCCAAAATTCAACACATTAGGCAGCTTCATGTTATAATGTAAACACTATTTTTTCCCATCCTGGAATTTCAGCCTTTTTTACTCCATTCTTTTCCAAGTTTTAAAGAGGAGACTGGAACTGGAAGTTCAGCACGTGGTTAAAATCAATATAGCTTTACAACCATGAATACCCAGGCAGGGTCTCTGAAGAGTTACCAAGTTCATGAAAACACTTGGGACAAAAGTTTCAAACTGAAAAAAGTGACAATATGGTATAATCATGAAGTGGTTGTTATACAAATGTCATGAAAATTAAAAACACTTCTAAGTCATTTGTACCAGAAGAAATGTACCAAAAAGTTCAAACTACCCCACATTATTGCAGATGCATGAGAAGCAGGAAACTGTACAAGGAACTGGTGCCATATGAGGAACAGCTGTGAGGTCACTTGTCTTGTTCAGCCTAAAAAAGAGGATACCGAGGAGAGACATCATCATGGTCTACAGCTTCCTCATGAGGAGGGGCAGGCACCAATCTCATCTCTGGTGAATAGAGTAGGACACGAAGGAATGGCATGGAACTGTGTCAGGAGAGATTTAGGTTAGATATTAGGAAAAGGTTCTTTACCTGGAGGGTGGCTGGGCACTAGAACAGGCTCTCCAGGGAAGTGTCATGGTACCAAGCCTGGAAGAGTTCAAGAAGCATTCGGACAATTCTCTCAGGCACATGGCGTGATACCTGTGGCTGTCTCTTGCAGGGCCAGGAACTGGACTTCAATGATCCTCATGAATCCTTCCAACTCAGGACAATCTGTGATCCTACAAAACACTTTTAGGGCAAATAAATGAAGCAGGTATGATGAACACTTCTGGGAACATTTTATGGAAATTAAAAAATGATACAGATACTGTCAGGTGAAATGTAATTAGCAAGGGACAAAATCACATGCACAGTCTTTAGATACCTTGAAGGATTTGCCTTTCATCAAAGGCTGCACACAGGCATAGCTGACATTGTAAAATGAAAACTCATGCTGTCCCAGGGCCACAGATCAGTGGCTTCTGGAAAGATATTTCAGGGAAGTGAGCAATCAGCACACACTTGCTTTTTTCTTGTTGTTTCTCAAGCCCTTTCTGTTGTCCTGTTGAAGAGAGGCTTTGGGACAGACAGACCACTGATCTGATGTGATCATTCTAGTCTTAAAATTTGATATTCGTCAAACTTGTACAGGCTTCGAGCATTATTTTCTACTTTGATACAGTCAAAAATATTTGCCACTAAAGTGATTTTTCTAGACCAAGACAAACAAATTAGCACACATTTGTACTGCTCTGACACGTCTCTACTGTTTTTGGGTGACTGGAACTTTTAGTAATATGCTGCATGGCATTCTTTCTTTCCTTTGACATTATTAATTCATTTGCTGTTTTCCCAGTGACCAAAACATAGACTTGCATTTGAAATCCTGACCCAGCATTTTCTAGGTTGAGAAGAATATTTCAGGCTCTTAGAAATATGCTATTATCTAAGAGTTTAACTTTCTAAACATTCATTGCAGTACCTAAACCATCCTATCCAAGACAGGTGAAATTCAGATTTTCACAGTATAGTTGGATACCACCTGTAATGGCTGGAAATTGCACCATGAAAAGAGCTGTGTCTCACTGATCAACATCAGAAGCAGATCAGAAAGACTTGGGCATACATACATAAGAGTGGCCCAAATATCAGCTTTTTATTTTACTTTTACGTTGACCCTGCACAGAGTGGTTACTTTTACAGCAGTTAAAGATTTCTCTCTTTGCTATTTCAAGCAATTGAAAATTGAAAAATAGATTTAGGTAGCTGTAACCCTACATAAAGGAAACATTTGTGCAGAGGAATAGTAACAGGATTGACGGAATGTCCCCTTTGAATGTGCACTTCCTATCCTCCAAGGGACATGGCTTTGACCCCAGAATTTGGCCCACAGATTATGCCCTAGTCTTTGTCATTGTATTTTAACTAATCTGGACATTTGGAAGTCTGTTGGTGACTCTATTTGACTTTTTCAGTTAGTGTTTCCATCCAAATTATTGCTTGGACCTGTTTTTTTTTTTTCTCTATATAACAGTTTTAATGATTTGAAGTAATTATCCACTCAACAAGACCATCTAAGCAAGAATACATCAGTAGTGTTGCAACCAGCAGCACACAGCTCAGGATTTTATATATTTAAAATGTATAAGCATATCTCAGTGACATTTTTATAGGGCGATACTAGAATATTCCATTTAAGTTAAATAAGTGTATTCCCAAAAATATTAAAGACTGTATTCTTTCAGTGGTGATCACATATCATAGATTGCATTTTTGTGCTGACACATCACATAGTGCACAAAGTATTGTAAGTGGTAATTTTTTGTAAAATTGATGTTGTTTTGTTATACCAAAATCCTCAGAACAGGAGACAACAGTGGAATAGATAGGATTTTGTATATAGCATTATTCTACTGCAGGGCTGAATGTGTTTAGGATTACCACTTTTTTTTTTTTTTTGCTTGTGCTCATGGTATTGCATTTATTTATGTTTGAAAGTTTATTAAAGTCTTCATAAAAAAGATTCCTTTCTGTCTCTTTTTGTTATTACAAGGTATCGGTATATTGTTTGGAAAAATCCAAAACAGATTGTCTGGAATCCAATTTGCTAGATATAGAGCAATAGTATGTGAATTCAAGTTTTGGATATTGATGGGCACAGGCTGCAATGGTGCTATAAAGCTGAGCCTTACATATTAAACACAGTTTTATGCTTTTTCATGTTTCTAGCATAAGCAATTAACTGACCATTATATGTAAGAAATGTACATTATATGCTACTTCTTTGATCTGTTATGCATAAAACCAACTTTCTCCAGCTCCAGGTTCACATTTCTTTAAATGAACATGAGTGAGTTTTTATAGCCAATAAGTTTCCAGTGCTGTGATCGTGCTCCACCTCTTACTTTCCCATGCCTGTACTGCTCTACATCATGTCATGTGCTTCCACTTCTCAGTGTCTCAGCCCTATGTATTTCTTTATGCTACATCATTAGCTAAGTTGAAAATATCTTATTCTTCATAGAATAACTGTTTGCTACCATGTTTCTACCATAAACAAAAATAAAAATAGACTTAGATCTGGTAAATGCAGAAAATTACTGTCACAGCTAAAATAGGTAAGACAGAGCTGTTGGATGGTCTAGAAAAGTTCAGAAGGCAAACCTGGCAAGTGTAAGTCCTGAGGCATTGCAAACTCCATCCAAAGCTGATGATTTGTTAATAGCAATAGCAGTAACAATTATTACAGGGCTACATGGTTATAATGCCTACATGTGCACTTGGAATGGAAAATCCCATTGGATTCTACAGAAAAATAGTCAATATAAGCAATGGAACCTGGAAGAAAATTTGACTCATTCTAAAGCAGCTGTCCTAGCAATAGTTCAGCCTAGCTGCTTTCTAGGGCATAATGGAGCTTAGACACCTAGCTCACATGCAGACACAGGTAGAAGGCTAAATTTAGATGTCTCTAGCAGTCTCAACTCTTCTAATACAGCTGAAAAATCTGACTCTTAGATAAATGTTGTGTTTGCTCTTTCCCATTCTCCCTCTGGCCTAAGCCTTCTACATGTTCGGTCTTAACAAGAATAGTCAGGAAAGGAGGTACTTGGCTTCATTAAAATAGAGGGAAGCTTTCTAGAACCTGTGTAATGTAGATCCAACATGCTTCAGATTATTAGCTTACTGACTGATCTAACCAATAGATGGGCAAAAGACAGAAAATTGTAACAAACAATTTTGGTTGAAATTAGGTGTCAAAGTCCAAGAGAAGCATTGAGTTCTTAAGCTCTCCATGTGAAGACTAGACCTGTGAAACACTGGATCAGTAAATATATTATTTTATTAGTGGGTCAGAACTAACTCATGCGTGGGTGTGAAGGGACCAGGAGAGAGCTCACATGGCCATCCTGGAACTCATATAGCAGAGCTCATGGACCCCACAAGGAGTAGCTGTCAATTAAAAAGGCAGCCTAGTATCCCACCCACACCACATGCCCTGGAACTCCTAACCCAGCCTCTGATTATCTACACCATCCCTCACTCCAGCCTGGATGCACTGAGTGGTCAGTGAGCCAGATGTCCTGCCTGGGAGGCATGACCACAGTGGCCAGAAGCACATATATACAGAAGCACATAGGCTCCATTACTCTTTCTCCTAGACTCTGCTATCACCACATGAAGCCAGACTTCCATAGGATTCTTTGGTGGTAGCTATTTAATAAACTATTTTTCTTCTATTCTCTTCTCTTCTTACTCTCTCTTCTCTTAATATCTCTCTTTCTTTACTCTTTTCTTAATATTTTGCATAATTTAAAACCAAGTGGGTGGATTTTGCTAAGTTGTATGTGTTGGTGCGTACTGAGTCAGTGATTTGTGGAATGCTCTACTTTGGTTGTATGGCACCCCTTTTAAACTTTTGCCAAGATTCCTTATTTTCTCCCTAAATTAAAAGTCTCCTGGCAAAACTTGTGCAGCATTCTCTCTTTATGCAATCTCAAGATACTAAATAACCAAAGACTTTGCAAAAGCTCAGTGAGTGAACTTTTGAAGTCTTAAATATATTTTTGAAAGTGAAATACCTGGGTGAGCACATGGCTTGGACCTGAGGTCTTACAGTGCCCTCACTTCATCTTGTACAATGTTGAGCTGCCGTGAGAAGTATACAGATGTGATTGCTGCCCAGGGCTTTCAATACATAAATCAACTTCATGCAGTCTTAGGTGTGTTGCACAAGTTCATACAGGAATTCAGCCCTGCAACAGAGGTTTGCCAAATGACTTAATCACAGAACAGTGTTTGCATATCTTTTAAACTAAAGCATACTCTTTTATGGAGAGAGGGTTAATCACAGCACCTAAGTCAGATTTCTTCTCAAAAGAGAACTGCCTGGCAGACTTGTATTCTAAGTAAACACCTTAATTGAGACACCAAAACTAGAGAAAGAGTGAATTCCTCTCTTTGACCTATGTCCCTTACTAGTGTTTATAGAACAAATCGCAGACTTTAGAACCTTTCCAGTTACTGCATGCATGTCAGTCCCCAGATATATTCTATAAGTTAATTTTAAGAAGATATATTTACAGCCTAGGGTATCCAGGATTTGTTGCATTTTAAAAATACTGTTACTTCTTAAAAAATAAAACAGAAATTTTCTCTGAAAAAAGGCCTTTCATTGTTTTAGACACTGTAATAAATTGATGCAGACAACAGACTTAAAATCTTATTGTTAACTCTGATCAGATTGTTGACAAATATCATTAGTTTTCAATTTTTAAAAAACAAACCCTAATATAAGAGCTCATATATTATCCCATAAAATTGAGAGAATGTTTTTTTTTCATCCCTTTGGCCATATGAGAGCCTTAAAAGATGAAAAGAGAATGATTTTTAAGAAAAGTGAGAAGAAAAATTATGTAAAGCAGAACAGAAGGACAGAAAACTCATAGCTGTAAACCAATTAAGTGAGTTTATATGAATGGGGGGAACACATGAAGATTCAAACCTTAGTAGCTATGAAATTTCATGAACAATGCTAAACTTTTGGAGAACCATTTAAACTGTAAATTATGAAGTCATCTCTGATTACTTTTTAAGGAACAATACTCTTGTTTTGAGATTGCCTAAGGTTTTGTCAAGCTGGGTTAATCACCATGTTAAAGAGAGCTCAGATTCAAATACAAAGGTTCATTGGGAGGATCTTTAAATCACAATTCCTATGCTAACACAACCCCTCACCATTTTGTATCCATCTAAGTTCCTATGCACGTTAAATTGTTTATATTTTTCTCTCTGAGAACAAAGCTACTATATTTCCTTTGCTTAAAAATCAAGGAACAGTATAAAAATCTGTCACAACAGTGTTTTATTTTGTCCCATTGTCTGTGCACACTTTATCCTTGAGTAATTAATTGTGTCTTACTAATAATAACTAGTAATATACAACTAACATCTCTATATACTTAAAATCTGGTTCCATCTAAATTAATATAATGGTTAAACAATCCTTTTCAAACATAGTTTCTTTTTTTTTTAGTAAAGCTAATAGATTTTATGTTGTATAGGTTATATAGCCACTCATGAAACCTGAAACTATTTACTTTGAAAGGTGAAATCAGAAAGTAAGTAAAAGAAACCTTACTGAAGAACAGCAACACATGAATACCTTTCATTTATTTAGAAGACACAGAATTTTTAGGTGAAATTAAAAAAAACTGTTGCAGTTTAATGAGTTTTCAATTAATTTAAATATCATGTAATGTGGAAATGCTGGCAGACCTTTGGGAGCATCTTAAAAGACAAATCTTCATTCACATTTTCCTAGGTAGGGGGGGAGGGAATTTATATTTAGATTATTAGTAGATTAGAGTCCTATTTATTAGAAATCACAGAAAAAGGACTAACAGTTTGTGATTTACCAGAAATTAACTCAGTAATCAGGTATTACCAAATAATCCTTTTAACAAGTGATTTATATGTAATCAGTAGGCTGTTCCTTACAGTAACACTTGAATAGATATTAAACATTTTCCTAATGGGGAACAAAAAAGATGTTAAATTCAAAAGGGCATGGCCATAAAAGTGCTCACTTTCAGTTGTTACATTCAAAAACTCTTTGCAAAACAAATTGTTATTCAAAGTGCTTCTGTTTTGGTTGCCCCAGGTTATTTGAAATCCAGCCCAATAAGTATATTACATTTCACCTAAGTATGTCTGGCAAGATAAACAAAATAGGGTTAAGCAGCATAAATTTTCACATTTTTTCCTAGATACAGTGAAGGCATTTAAAGAGTTTCTTAAGTAGAGATTTAATTCCAGCCCCCATGTTTTGGTTTTTTTTGGTTTTGCCTTTTTTTCCACACCGCACCCCCCCCACACTCCCCCATCTGTGTTCTCATCGTCTTTCTCCCCATTTTTATTGTCCTGTTATTCACATGCCTTTTTTTCCTACATATATTAAGTTACATCCTAAATTTGTTAGAAAGATAGAAAATGTCTTTGATGAGGACTAAGTATCACACCTTAGTTGGAAAACTGCCCTGGCTTGACAAGAAGAGTTTCTCAGTGCTGTACATAGCAGACAATGTGATTAATACTAGTCCTCAAGAGTACTACCTGATCTTATATGTTATAGAAATGACAAATGAAAAAGCTGATTTATTCTTTTTTTATTATTATTATTATTTTTGTTTCTAAAAAGGTATTAAAAAGCAATCCTTGTAAAGAATGAAATCATCCACTGAGAATCCTTGCTTACTTGAAATTCTGCCTTTTGACAGGAATATAACTAAAAAACAATATGCAGGATTAAAGGCAGTTGGTAAACAAATTAAGATCATCTAAATGTATTGATACAGTCCTTGGGATGTGAGGAATCACAAAAAAAAAAAAAGAAATCTGCATCTGCTACTTTAATTTTGTCTATTTTAGCTTTGATACATTAATTCTTTCTTCTTGGCCCTTAGGGATTAAATGCCTCTTTTTTTTTTTTTTCTTTTTTCTCTTTGAGTGGATTCCTTCTATTTGAGAGACTCTTATCGCACAGTGTGCTGTTAGAGTAATCTGTCAGATAACTCAGAGAACCGCAGGTTAGCCTCTATTCCGCACTGTGTGAGCCACGCAAGCTGAGAAAATTTCAGAAGAGTCTTTTATGAGCTTAATTGTTTTTTTGTTTTGTTTTGGTATTTTTTTAAACAATTATATCAATTCTCAGCTTTTGTTTTACATCTGCAATATACTTGTATTCAAGAAAGTAAAAGAAAATTATGTATAGGTAAAGAAACATTCGTATGAAAGCTTAGTTTAGCAAAAAGTAAGCCATCTGGAAAATTAAACAAGTCGTTTCATGTGTAAGAACAGTTGTGGTCCTGGTTTCCAGTGACTCCCATATCTAATATCTAACAAGGTCATTAATCTTTCTCTTCTTAAGGTGTAAGCTAGGTCTTTTCTGACATCACTCATTTCATCCTACTTGCTTTTTCACCATACTTGGAAGAAACACTCATCTTCTGACTTCTACCACTGGATCATCTTTTGCAGACTATCAAAATGTATAAGTTACTAGGAGCACATTCACAAAAAAGTAAGTATAGGGGATAGCAATAAAGAAACAAACAAATAAATAATGGAAAATATATAAATATATTTAAAGTACAAATAAATAAAGACAGCAAAAAACATTGAAAAAAACCCCTTGCAGTAAAACACTTGTTGGAGTGACTAAGGAGATTGGAGTTCCCACATTTAAGCCATCAAAAGTGTAATGTGCTCTCAGTCATGCCTTGCACACAGCAGAGAGTCTGCAGTGGGTCTCTACAGCAATTCTCACCTTCAAGAACACTCTTTTAACAGTGCAGTAGCATTTATGGAAACATTACCCTGTTAACTCAATGATCACTTAAAGGCACTATATTGACACAGCTCTGATTGTGTAGCTCTGATATAAGTGGTCTGCAACTTCTATTCTAAAAAAAATAGTATTTTGGAAAACCAGGTTTATTTTTTATAATAATGTATCAGAACTTTCAAGAAGTTGAAATATTTATGTAAATAGGAGCATGACATTAGAGGAACTTTTCAGGGATAAATCATTTTAGGAAGTGTAGATAGCTATGAAGAAAGAGAGAGGCAAAATTTCTGCTCAGTAAAACATCTCTCTTGACTCAATAAATAGTGCAGACATCCTGTTAGATCTAAGGATACAGCAGATAGAATGTATTCATAGAAACACTCAGGTTTTAAATGTTGAAGCAGTTGGGATTTAAATAAAGTTTAAAAGAAAGGGTATAAATCCTATTCTTAAACCATGAGGCTACTTTCTCTCTCAGAACTTAACATTGGATAGCATTTGAGGTTTGCTTGATACTAAAATGCTCATTATCTTTTGCCAAATCTAGTTTAAACCACAGAACCCTAGGGGCTGCCTAGTTTTAATTGTCTCTAAAAGTAAATATAATTTATTATGTCTACTGTGAAATGGCTAACTTACAAATAAGAGCAAGATGCTCTATTAAATGCACTTCTATTGTCAAAGTCAACTGCTTCTGGCAGTGCCATTTCTGAAGCACTACTGATCAAAAGGTAATGAGAACTGACAGGCAACATCACAAACATTCCATGGTAAACACTCTGTTAAACTAAGAATTAAGTGAGCGCTACTGATTGATTGTTCCTACATTAGTGAAATCTCGCAGAAAGAACAAGCATTTCTTGACATTCACTTGCACATTATGATGAATAAATCTACACATTAAAGCATATTGGAAATAGCCAGCTGCTCTGAAATACGTGGAAGTGTGTATATAAATTTCTTTCAAAATAAATCTGATTATTGTACACTAAACTACAAACTTCTCATGTTCTCCTTTGTTGCACAGTTGTTGCATCTGTATCAGTCAGAGAACACCAAAAGAATAAATTAAGGGAAATAAAAGTATATCACAGATGAAGTAATATCCCACTTCAGTGCAATTCTTTCCAACTTTCAGTATGCTGGTTTGACTCATGGTTACAGGCCCAATTTATAAGTGTCGTGCTATATTCTGCAATTCATGAGGAAAAGATAGAGCTCTAAATTCTGGCTGTGCATGTCTGTAACTGCAGGGATCAATATAATCATTTGAAGTGTATGTGCTTGGATGTGTCTGTGACCATTACTTTTTGTCCTATCCTTTGTGGACACAGCAGTCTAATTTCTTCCCACTGACAGCCTTTAACATACTATTATCATGCCATACTTTAAGCTTTCTCTTCTGTTTTAAACAATTCCAATTATTTCTTTCAACAGCTCTGTTACTCTCCACTGGACTGTTTCCAAGTTATTTAATGTATTTGAAGGCTCAGTGCTTTTCCTTGAATTTTTATATACTTTACAAACTGGTTAACATTTTTCTCATACAGCGTCTACATGTTTAATTACAAAACTGAGTAGTGGAAAATCTGGGACAGACTTCTTGAATGCCTTGCTTGATACAACTTTTAAGACTATTCAACATTGTTTAACTGTCTACTTACCCTTCTATTTTGGTTTAATCTAGACAACGTTTGCCTGGCTTCCCTGCAAAAACTTTAGAGGCATTCTAAACTCCAGTTCTGTATTAAAACATGACATTTGCTATTCTTCTCTTACATACAAGAACTTTCATCCTGTCATAAAGAGACATTAAGCTGTTTTGATTTGTTTTGCTCTTGACAGCTGAATGTTGACTGTTAAAAATAGATGGTGTCTTTTTTTTTTATTTCAGGTTTTCTGCATATTTTTTATATACTGAAGCTAGACTGAATCAGCTACAAATCTCTGACCATCTTATTTTTATTTTTAATCTTTTTTCTTATTTTTTTCTTCAAAGACATCATATACTTTTGCAACTTTCTAATCTTCTAGAATTTCTGCCTTTCTTCATGAACTCTAAACTATTATTTTTTTTAAATACACAAGAATCCTTAGGTAGTCAATATGAATAGCTATAGGTCCACTTCATCCAAGACTTTTAACAAATCCAAGCATTCTTATGTGCTGTAAGGGGTACTAAGACATTGCCACTACTGCGTTGATATAAGCTGAGCAAGAAACGCTTCAAAACCTTGTAATTCCTATAATTGTCTATTATCATCCTTCTGTTTTCACTGAATAACTCACCAAGGCATTACTTGGTTGTACTCTACTAGTTTACATATGCCTTTTTTTCTTTCCTGTCACTCTCTTTCCAGTAGTTTATTCCATGCTTATCCCTCCTGGTTTTCTCCTGTCATGCTATAGCAATTTGTCTTAATCCTTAGTAATCTCATAATTTCCCTATTGTTGGATTACTCCTTGAACTCCAGACTACTGTAAAGTTGAATTTAGTCAGATTCAACTTTAAATATATTTTATTACATATTACATTTTGATTTTACTCCACTACAATTCCATTCTCTTCAGTGTGTTTTTTTCAGAACTAGAAAATCACTTATCTAAAATCCCCTCTGTAATTCCCTTGTAAAATGCCCAATTAGAGGTATAAAAGCAACTCTGTCATTTCTATCTTCTGAGTACCCACCCTGACATCCTCAGTAATATATCACAGAACCTTTTGGAAGAAGGGACAAAATTTTTAACTTTACATACCTTTCCCCTGCCCTTGACAAACGTTCCTTCCAATAATTTTACCTTTAACACACATCAATACAGAAATGTAGATGTTAGCAATGCACTCCTACTTCCTATGACACAATTATTGTCATGATAAGAAAATCTGCATAACACAGCTTTAATTAAATGTGACAATTAAATAAAGCCCCTTTTTGAGATAATAGCTTTAGTGAATGTGCAGTTTTCTAGCAAAAAAGTTTCTACCTCGTCTGATTTTTCAAAGAACTGTACAGAGCTTGAACTTCATACATTCTTCATACATTGAATCTTCATACATTGTTAGCTTTAGACATTCCATGACTGAGACTAATGGGGAAGGTAAAATCAAATGTTACTGATTCTAGTCTTTTAGCTTGCCTCTCTTTGTTAGTAGATTCAGAAAGGACAGTAGCAACATTTACAACTCAGTTTCCCTAAAAGATGAAGTTGTACTTTTGTTGATCAGCCCAACCTGATTAAAATATATGCTTTTTTTCAGTATTCAGTTTTTAAAAAATAGCCAACCAAAACAAGCAAAAAAACCAAAAAAACCCAACCAAACCCAAACAAATAAACAAACAAAAAACACCAAAAAACCAAGAAAACCAAAAACCAACAAAATAAACCCCAAAACCCAACAAAAAAGTTGTGCAAAAATATGCATACTCACAGAAGATGAGCTGGTTTTCAAACTCCATCTGTTTACCACTGATTGTTTAATAAAAATACAGGCAGAATAGACTGAGAAAGATCAGAGAAGCCTGTGCTCCTCAAGGCTATTACCTTGTTTATCTAATTTATAAAGCCAGGCAAAATATTTCCATCCTCTTTGCATTTGTTTGTATTAAAACATAAAATTCCAAAAGCAGCTGACCTCTGAATATCCTTTGCCTATGTGAACAGAAAACTTAAATTCATTCTTACAGCTCTCAGCTCATATCTAGAAAACAGATTTATGAAGCTGAAGGTAGACCTGTAAAATGAACTGCTCCTGTAAATAATTCAACTTAGTCAAAACTCATTCAGGAATGGGCATTTAGTTCTTGTGTCACTGAAACTGACCTAATTACACAACAAGTTGCAGATGATTGCTGTATTTACTTCTACGTAGTTAGGGAAATAGTGGATTTAATTCCATCTGATCTGATGGTTAAGCCTAGCCTTTTCATAATAGAAGAAAACATCTGGAAAAAGAGCAGAGGTGTGTACTTGTAAGTGAAGACTGAGGAAAGTGGTACATAATGAAAATAAGTAATAGTATCAACAACAGCATTATTTAATGACCTAGAAAGGCAGGAAGACAGGTTTTTATTAGCAATCTGAACAAGAGCCCAGGTTCAGAAAACTCCAGTACAGCTGTCTTCTTAACAGTACCCTGATATTTGAATATCACAAAGGACTACCACAAGGAGACTTGCAGTTACTGTGCCAGGGTATTATATAAAGATGACATATTTAAGAAGTCAGGTCTTCTCTCTAGACTCAGTCAACGCCCATGTCTTTCTTATGCACCACTCCAGGTGGGGTATCAGCAGAGCAGAGGGACAGAATCACCTCTCTCACCTGCTGTCCATGATGCTTTTTGATGCAGTCCAGGACTCTTGGCTTTCTGGGCTCTAAGTGCACACTGACAGCTCATGTCTGATTTTCATCCACCAGCACCCCTGAATCCTTTTCATCCCAGACTATTGAAACTGGGAGTTACCCCAACCCAAGAGCAGCACCTTGCACTTGGTCTTGTTAGGCCTCATGAGAATACCATGGGCACACTTCTTGAGTTTGTCCAGGTCCGTCTGGGTGAAATCTAGTCCTTCAGGTGTGTCAACCACACAACTTAGCTTAGTGTGAAGAAGTGTGAAATTTTCCTTAATTTTATTAATTTGTATTTACTCTCCAAAATATCTGTATAAGATGTAATGTTCTATCAATTGTATGTTCAGCAAGACGGGGTCATTCAGTACACTGCTATGTATCTGATTATCACACTAAATTCTCTTCTCTGTACCTACAGCACTTTGAATTTGTCTTTGAAGTGCAAATACATCTATACAGTATCACACCTTGTGTAGAGTCATTAAAAAATCCATTCTCCTGGGAATTGTTATGTCCACTAGAGATACTGTGTCCATGTTTGCCATTTAAACGTTTGTGTATCCTTGGTAATTTCTTATCAGTTAAGGAGTATACCCATTTTTCCTTCTCTTCATTGTTTCTCTGGTACTTTGTATTTTCCCTTTCTGTTAAATCACTCAATAAAACTTCTACACATTTCATAAAAAAATAATTATAGGAGAACTTCCAAGGATTTTAACCTTTAGATACAAATTTCAGATACATCTTCTATGTTCTCATTAATATTGGGCTATCTTGTGGAGACCAGAGTAAGGTATCATCTAAAACCAGAAGTGTTTTCTTCATTGGTGCATGGCTGCCAACAATTCCTGTTCTTTCTATTATTGGGTAAATTTTGTTATTGGTCTGCTTTATATTCTCAGAATTAAACATGTTTCCAAGCCTCTGATTATATTCATGCCATTCACTGAAATTCTTTTACTTTGCCAGCATCCTTTTCCAAATAAGAATGACAGGTCTCTACATCCTTTCAATATCAGTGTTACTAATTATATCTAAAAGGAAGACTAACCTTCTATTCCTGTCATTTTCCCTTTTCTGATACAAGTAACTTGGCAACTAAATTCCATAACCAAAGAAGGAGAAAAAGGAACCCTCTATCAAAGTGTTAAATATCATAATCCCAAAGTCTTTTTCAGTATCTGTATATTGACAGTATGATTTACCATCTTGAAAGTGTATTTACAGACTTTTTTCCCATGTGTGATCTTTCAGTTTTAGTGAAAGAAACCTCTGCTGTCTTAAAGCATAGATTATTAAGACAAATTTATTTCAATGAGCAGTTCAGAATAATTTCTGAACTGACTTACAATTTATTAACCCAACCATCATGGTTTGCTATTTTCTGCAGCTTTCCATCACAGTTTTATGTTATTTCCCATCATGGTAAGCATAACACTGAATCAAAAGGAGGTTTCTCATTGCTTGTTGTCGCATATCAGTTAAAATTTTCAGTGATCTGGTGTAGTATCTTTATTTCTGTCATGGAGTAAATCAAACAAAAAGTGCTTTTCTTTACTGATTAGGATCTTTAGCATGTAGAATGTATACATATGATAGCCATGATGATGACAAACATATATCAATGGTTTTCTAACATAAGAAATATGCTGACTGATAGTAAATGCAAAGCAATCTAGGAAGACTAAAAGTACAGTAAAACCAGAATCAAATTTAATCTAGAAAAAAGAATTAATCTACTGGGAAAAAGTGAATATGAAAATATGGGTTAAAAAATAGATTGGACTAAGTTACTATTTTCCTTTCCTCTCTTCTTTTCAGTAATATTATTTCCCTTCCTCTCCTGCTTTCATTAATATTACATTGTTTTGATGCAGTGGGAAAAAAAAGTCTATAAAATCTGACATATTAGAATATAAACTAATGCAGCGAGTCTAAGGCAGATTATTGGAAGAGGGAAAAGAACAATAAAAAAGCAATACTTTGCCCCTAAAGGTCTTTCTACTGTGAAATAGAATTGGGTAATTTTTGAGTTGGGATTTTGTAGAAATATTCACATGAAGTCAATTAATTTCTGCATTAAACAGATATAATAACCCATAAATAGCATGCTAGCATGTTTAAAATTAAACACAAAAATAAATAGGGTGACAGTTATATAAAGTGACTAATTGCTGAGGTTACAGTGTAGGAGAATAATCATGAAAAGTTTTTCTCAAAATGTGACGCATGACTTGCTAGTGTATTTCAGTCTTAACATAAGAAAAAATCCTGAAGCAGGCACTCATATAAGGTGTTATTCCTGTAGCCTCAAAATATCACATAGGGCCCTGTTGATGTGTGGGGTTTTTACCTATTTGGTTGCTTAATAACTGACTGAAAGGGATTGAATTAAAACTTTTAATTGTAACATTCTAGTCAACCCCCAGAAATGCTTTTAGTTTTAGGGCATTTCAATAAAAGAAGAGCTAGACTTATGTAGAAGTTAAAAGCTTTACAAATTTAGCTATTGATTCTTCTCATGTTCTTGTGATTTTGCTGATATTTTTACACCTAGTGTAAGGAAGATATAAATTCCTGAATGTATGTAGATAAAATGAGGGCTAAAAGAGTTTAGATACACTTGCTGCAGAATACTTTCCTACTTCAACACACTAGGAATATCTCCTGAGAAACTGCAGAAAAAACATTTGGGATAGAACATCCTAAGTGAAAATAGTAGCATGAACTTTTTCTGTCATCAGCTGGAAGACCTTGGCCTTTCCAGTCAGGATCTCAGCTTGAACCATGGTTGTCACTCCATCATACAGGAAAGGATTGGGGCATTTCTAGCTAAACAACTAGAGGTATTCACCAGCTACAAGATTATAAGTTATGATTTTCAGCATGTAACCTGTCAAAATCTATTAATCACTTCCTCTCTTCACACACACTTTCCTTGGATATGTACTGATCAGGCTACTGATGTGTTGAGACAAGACCTTGAGTGTACTAGAGATCTAAGATAAAACAGCCTGCATGTTTACTTTAGAACAGGACATAGCAAAATACCAAAGCTGTGTTTTATTGGAACTTTATCTTCTAAATGAATTAATTTAGATGGAGAAAACTCAGAATATCTGGTAAAGCAGAACAGAAGTCAGCGTTACGCAATCAAATGTCTCTTCAGCAGTCTTACAGAGTGGATTCTTTCCTGAAGTTTGCATTTAAGCCAGCAGCTCTCAATGGGTTTTTGGGTTGCATCAACCATTGTGGAGTACCTTAAAATTGTTTTTCTTTTTTTCCATTAGCTTGTTCTGTGTCACAGCTGTCTTCTACCCATTCTCAATACTCTCAGTCTCTGCTCCTGCAAACCTCCTTTAAGCTGCAAGTCTCTTTTCCTGCTCTCCTTCCACCCTCCCTGCCTATTATCCTACAAGTGTAGCAGCACAACATATCACATCACAACATAGCTTTCCAATAAATAAGAAAAATGAATCATACATGGTAATCACTCCACAACTATTCTTGCCATTGAGAAAGATCAAATTAGTTTTCCTACAAATAGTTGGAATTTACTACTCACAGCCTTTATAATTCAATACTAACACTATTAGAAATGTCGGTATACTTCATTTATCAGGACTATGTAATCAACCACACAGATTCCTTTCCCTGTTTTAACTGTTCTGACTGATATATCCATGCTGTGACAATTAACAGAACCCGTATGTGCTCTTGGTACAGAACCCATTTCCTCAAAAATACAAGAAGTTTGGTAATTGCATAACAAAGCTGTGAAAGGCTTCACTCAGTGGTGAGTGTTCATACTAGAAAAAATTATCAAAATTATATGTTGGAGATGCCAAAGAAATCTTACCAGGAAAATGAGTTGGTCAACTGAGCTACTGACTGGAAGTCAGAACTAAGTGGGGCGAGGATGACTTAACCTACAGTGTACACACTGGGAGAATCCCTTGATGTCTTGTCAGGAAAAGACACATAACATTAGCCTACAAGAAAGTAAGTCACTGATTAATAAAAACAAATGCATTACAGAAAATAACCTCTTCATCTCACAGTGGAAATAACACTGTTTTTCTGCTTATGCTTATGGACAGACAGATAGTGCAAAGTAATTTGAGTTAAAAAGTCAACATAGATGCATAACATATAGTCAATGGATGCAGTAGGCTTTGAAGGAAATTAAAATAATTATGTTTAAAGTAAATCTTTCTCTGATATGACTCCTTCTGTATGGCTTAAAATTCTAATACTTTTAATGTTATTCTTGTTTATTCTCTTTTGCAAAAAATAATCCTTCTAGCAGTACTTAGCTGGCTTTCAAATGCAAATCAGACTTTTATCAAAGTATTCTATATCAAATATACTATTTCTCCTTTTAGAGTTATGCCTCTATCTCCTCTTCAGCATCCTGTAACAGATTGCATAATTAGGAGCCTTTCCCAGCATTTCATTCTAATTATCGGCACTATCAGTGACTTAAGCAGTGGAAGCCCTGTTAACATGTATCAGTTTAAAAAAAAAACACCAAAACCAAACCACTATATCTTCCAGCTATTTGTGGAATCTATAGCTATCCTAAGACCACTTTCAGATTTATTTTCCTGATCTAATAGAATTATAAACTTCAATGGAAACAGACAGTTTTAAAAGAGGGACCTGGCTCTGAGTTGTTTGAGTGTGAAATGCAGAGTTTCTAGCATTTGGGTCATCTTGGGCTAATGTAGATGGAATGAGTCTCCCTTATACAACTAATAGATTATTTATGTTCTATTTAGGATGCCCTGGACATATGCATAAGGATACAGTAGGATCAGAACAGTCCTAAAACTACTTTTTATACTTTTGGTATATTCAATTTATACCTAAGCACACATTTGATTATTAAAATCATATTCAGCCATTAAAAAAAAAAAAAAAAAGGAACTTAGTAGGGTATACCTGTCTAGACACTGCTGATTTTTACTGTCACATGCAGCTTCACAGCTTTGAACATTGAATAAAACTCCTGAGATAGTCTTGGCAAGTATTTCTTCTGTTTTCCTGGATATTCTAAATACGTGTATTTGAAACATTTATTTCACCTTAGAAATTTCACCTTTTCTCATTTTCCTCCTCATTGTTAGCTATGGAACAGACAGTATTTACAAATTGTGTTTTACTTAAGGAGCTTAAGAAAGTAAGGCCTTTCAAAAACAATTTGAAACCATTTAAAGAGCAACATTTAAAAATGTTAAAATTTCCCCATTTTTTGAACTTCAGTTCATGGAAATCTTTTTTTTAAAGACAGTTTTGTGAGTACAACTCACATTACAATGGGTTACACAATACCTAGTATACCTAAATGTTTATCAACATAGAAACCTATACAACCACAATTTTTTAATTTTTTTTTCTCACTGAGAAGAAAGAATTTGCAAGTATTCTCCTTTTAAATCTTGACTGCTTAGCCAGACTGAAAGCTGGTGAATGTTGTTCTGATTTTCAAGGAGAGAAAGTAAAAGAGAACCTGGGAAACTAGAGGCCTTTCAGTCTCACTTTAGTGGTTGAAAAAGTTATGGAGAAGATTATTCTGGGAGGTATTGAAAAACACATGAAAGACGATGCTGTTGTAGGTCACAGCCACCACAGCTTCATGAGAGAAAATTCCTGCTTATCAAACCTGATTTCCTTTTATGCCCTAGTGGATCAGGGGAAGCCAGTTGATGTAATGTTTTTGGATTTCAGTCAAGCTTTCCATACTGTCTCTCACAGGATCCTTCAGGATAAAACGTCCAGCATAGCTGGATAAACACACCACTGATCGGTGAGCAATTGACTCGTGGGTTGAGCACAGAGGGTAATAGTGAATGTGGTGACATCAGACTGGTGATGTGTCACTAGTGGGGTTCTACAGGAGTCCATCTTAGGCCCTGTGCTCTTCAGCATCTTCATAAATGACTTGGACACAGGACTGGAAGGGATACTGAGCAAGTTTGCAGATGACACAAAACTGGCAGGAGCTGTTGACTCCCTCGAAGGCAAAGAGGCCCTGCAGAGAGACCTGGGCAATCACTATGTGAAGTTCAACAAGGCCAAGTGGTGAATTCTTCACCTGGGGAATGAGATGCTGGAAAGCAGTGCCAGGGAAAGGGACTTGGGGGTGCTGGTCGATGGCAAGTTGAGTATGAGTCAGCAGTGCCCTGTCAGCCAGGAGGGCCAACCATGTCCTGGGTGGCATCAGGCAAAGCATCACCAGCCGGTTGTGGGAGAGGACTGTCCAACTCAGATCTGCACTGGAGCAGCCTCACCTTGACTATTGTGGCAGTTCTGGGCACTGCAGTATAAGAAAGATATAAAACTTTTAGAAGATGTACAAAGGGAGGAAACGACGATGGTGAAGGACCTTGAAAGGAAGCTATATGAGGAGTGGCTGAGGTCACTTGGACTGTTCAACCTGGAGAAGACTGAGGGAATGATGACTTAAGATCCTTAATGATTTGTAGCATGTAGATTTTGAATAATATAGCTGTATAGTGTTCAGCCCTATAGAATAGCAATTAACAGTTACTAAACCCCTTTCTCACAGTTTATATAAAATTCTCAAAATTCTTGAAATTTTGTTTAATGTTCTTTTCAAAGAAAAATATTTTAGCAAGGACATCTTGTTTGGGACACATACATAGCAGGATATAATAATATATCATTGTAGAAGTAGAAGGCCCAGAATCCTTAGAGAAGCTACAAAGAAGGCAAGTGATGACAAGATAATGATGATGAAGAAGTAAGAGGTCTTGAGACTTCCAATTCAATTCCAGGGAGGTGTGCCAAGCGACAGACCTGAGGGAGGCCAGGGTGAGGGGCCATGTTCTCACTGTCCCTGCTCCAGGAAGTGTGGGGTGTTAGAGTTTTCTTGGGCTGTTTGTGACTGACAGCTGCTCTGGGGCTTCCCCATGTGGGCTCCAGAGGCTGCCATGAGGGATATGACGCCACCCCACCTCGATGAGGTTTGGCCCATTGCTTCTCCACACACACACGCACACACATGCACCCCTTGCAAGGTGGTTCTGACCCCAGAATAACTGATCTGGTGTCTAACACCTTCCTCTTCATATTTGACAGATAGACAAAATAGATTATGCTGATGACACATCTAAGGTAAGACTGCTACTGATTTTTGGTTTTAAATTTATTTTTGTGACTGCAGATAGTAGTCTGTAGAACAGACTACACAGTTACTTTTAAATTTCTTCTTTACTCTAAAGACTATATTATTGCAAAGCTGTTTACTGGAGAAGAATAAGGTATCCTTTCTGTTTGGTGTGCTTCACAAGACTGGATTTTCAATATATTCAGGGCTACTGTATCTTTTATGATAGAATTGTAGAATCATTTATGTTGGAAAAGACCTTTAAGATCATCAGGGCCAACTGTTAACCCAACAATGCCAAGTCCACCACTAAACTGTGGGCTCAGTTTGCTGTGCTAATGTCTACAACAAGGAAAATATTTGATGCTCAAACAGACTGATACATGTTTCCATGGAAACCATAACCCTTAAATTCAAACAAATTTGAAGACAGAGCTAAGCATTATATTCCAGCTGAAGAACAGAATGGTCTGAATATCTTGTTTTGTTCAAATGCAGATCTAAATATATAATACTCTCTATATAGAGAAATGAATATTAACATTATTTAAATTGTCCCAACTGAAATTAGTAAAATATACCTTGTGATGCTATAACTCAGAATCAGATTTCATCTACTTGAAATAAAGACAATAAGTAAAATAAGTAATTAATCAGAGTTATGAGTACACCAAACCTAAAGAATCAGAAAAAGTACCCTGTGAAAGGCTTTCTGTAAACTTTATAATAAACTGTATTCAGGAAAAAATTGAGAAACCTACAAAGAATAATAAGTATATAAGGGCATGCAATCAGGGCAGGAGAGGAAAAAGAGAATAATATCTACTTAGAAAAGAGAAATGGGAGCTGTGGGGAGAGCAGGAGAGAGCGATTTAGCCATGTACAGTGCAAAATTGCTTTTCAAGGGCATTAGTTATTGACATCTGTTTTCCTCCCTGAACTAAAATAATAACTGTTCAGTGAGTTTAGGGTGAAGAAATAGAAATCTCTAGGTATGTTACATAAACACTGTTTGAAACCTATTTTCTCATCTTTTAAAAAAAAAACAAAGACAAAAAAAAAAAAAGACAAACAAAAAGAAATCTGAAGAAACTTCAACAACAACGAAAAAGCACCCAACTTTTTTTTCCCTGTGCAGATTATTGTTATGTGGGCAATTTTGCTTAGATTTAAACCACAGAAATAAATTTTGATCCACAGTGGCCCAGTGGAATTATGGGGCTTGTTTGAGATTGCAAATACGTGTTTCCACATAGTCACCTCCTTCTGAAATCACCAGGTCCTTATTTTGGATACCTAGACCTCTGTTGGGTATGGTCAAGGGCTATATCAAAGCTATTTGAACCAAAAAAATCGTTGCTGTCACAGCACAGCAATCAAATATAAGAGAGGACTCAGAAGACAAAGACAGCTGTAAAAATAAACATTAGCATCAGTCGGAAGGCTGATCTCAGCACAAATAGATTTTTTTGCTACTAACTTTTCACTTGGATTTTGAGGAAAATAAGGCTCTAGGGTTTTTTACAGCAAACGTGTTTGGCCTTCAGTTTTATCACTGTATGACAGAATATGGGATTGGAAGAAAAACTGATTTATTTTTTTGAAAAAAAAAGGTTTCAGGAATACTTTGGAATCACAAAAAACTCTTTTATAGTAAAAATAGTGAAGAATTATTGAAGTCTTCAAAGTCAAAAACTCAAAGTAAACTACCTTTATACATTTTAAATTAAAATCAAACTGTAAGTTTTCCTAACTGAGATAGCAGGTAATTTTTCTTTCTGCTGGGTTAAGGTATTAAAAATGGAATATTTACTAACATAATGAGCAATTACAAGCTAAGTTATTCTACATCCAAACTGAATGGCCTCTTTTGAGCATACTGGTGATATATCTCTCACACCGTACTCCTCATGAGAAGTGCCATTAGATTTAATTGCTATACAATTTCCTCTCCATCCCAATTTTCACTGCTACGTGCATTTTATTCTTTGTTATTTTATCAATTTTCTGCAGTGATATGCTTCTGTGGATAATTATGCAATTATTCAGTAATGAAGATATTCTGAGAAATCACTTTAATCCAGATGTCTGAGGGACAGTCTGTTTCCCATCTCACATCTAGCTGACATGTAATTGGCAAAGACAACAACAACAAAGAAAGAAATGAGATCTTAGTAGGAGAATTTATTTCTAGGCCAGGAAAAAAGATTTCTAGGCCTGGGAAATAAGACATGAGACCTAAACAGAGAGCTGAAGGTCTTGGGAAGATTAGTGAAGGCAACTATTCATTTCAAAGCAGATGCAACAATTAAAAAAAAAATAAAAAAGGATCTATCTGCATAGACTGTTTAATGATCTTCTTAACATACTGCCAATAAAAAGCATGAAAATTAAATAACCAGTACAGGGCCTTTCACAGTCAATAGCCCATTTCTGAATACAAATATATTAAAATATATATCAAATAAAGCAGTATTTTTAAGAAAGTTTTCAATGACAGTAGAATTAGCAAAGACTAAGTGTTTTTTTTTTAATTCAGCAGGGCTATAAAGACTCTTCAGTCCCTGTTGACAGGAAAGAATGGAATAACTTCTGACTGCATGAACAATGTGCTACATTATCTAAATGAAGACAAACAAAGAAAAAAACAAACCTGTATACCATATCTTTGAAATACTTTGTGCATAGCAACTACATTAGCTAGGAAAATACAAAATGAATAATGTAAAACCGAAAAATACTATAGGCAGGTTTTCTACAGGAAGCTGATGTCTCTATTACATCTGAAACAGTGTATGAGAAAGATCAGACAATACATCTGAAAACTTTATTTAAAAGGACATGTTCATTGTATTAGCCAACACTATCCTAAGGTGCGAAAGGAACTTTAAACAGGAAAAAAGCTTTAAAAGCGAAAAGATGAATTCTATGCAAATAACTAGACACTGGGCCTAAATGTTCATCTTGCTTTCCCAAGAATTGTGAATTTCAAAAGCATGCCTTCATACTGGTAAGATATGTCAAAAAAACTTGTCTAGCTCTTTCTCTTGGACATTACTTAAATATTACCAACTATTTACACAGAAAGAAAAACAAATACAAGGTTTTAAAAAAATCTGAGAAAACTGATGATGTTTTCACATGTATATTTCCTTCTTGCATAAATAGATTCCCCAACACTCTTCAGCAGTACAAAATGGAAGAGCCACAGCATTTACAGAAATTTGCCGTATTTAGCAGTTTTACTTTATTGTTCATTCTTTAACAACTTATAGTGATGTTGAATGCAAAAAAAAAAGAAGGTTCTGTGGGACATGGTGCTGCAATTGCTCCTCTGCCCAGTCTGATGTGGTAAAGGAAAGGTTCATGGTGTGGATCTTTCCACACACCAGTGGGTACAGAGGATTGATAAAGCAGGAGTTGCTCTGGCCTTTGACTAGTGAATACAGTTCCTCCATTCTCCAGGAGAGGAGTTTTTGCCCTTTTGCCAATGTCTGAAATACAGCAGTAAACTTGTATCTGTTCAATGATGAATGGAGGTCAAGGTCTCATTGTTTCAGTAAGGTCTAGCCTATAATATAAATAAATATCAAAATTTACATAAGTGGCAACTGATCTGACATTCTGATGTTTACTTACTTTACTTACTCAAGAGAGGACTCTTTTTATTCTTTTTTCTGGATCACTCATAGTTTTTGCTACTGACACAATGGGAACGTGTTGATTTTTTTTGAAGATATAGTGGAGATTTGTACTGCTACTCATTTGGTGAGGAATTTGCTAGCTATTTCTAGACCAGTGTATGTTCATCTCTTCAGAGTTAAAACTCAAAATAATGCAGTCCATGCTGTCAAAAAATCCTCCATGTAAAACAATTTGAAACATATCAGACAGCTGCAGAACAGCAGTAGAAATGTAAAGCATTTCAGTTATATTCAAAACAATTCAAGTCAGCAGTGAATAATACAATACCTGATTATTTCTTTCTCTTTGATTACATCAAAAGTATCTGTTCAGTATTTCTGATTTCTTTAATGATTCAACTGTAGTCCAAAATATTTCAACACCACCCCTGTTATGTCTACCACTCAATCACTTTCCAGTGGTCATCAGTTAACAAAACAAACAACCCAATTCATGACATCTTCCTGGCAACTGTATGAACCATCATATTTAGTTTTTTCTTTGCATTTACATCCTCACATGCAGAAAGACTGTTGGAGTGGGATCTCATAGTTAAAGGGAAATTTACGGCTAGGTCTAGTGCTACAGTCTTGAAAAGTGACTTCCCCTGAATTCAGACAGAAAGAAATCAGTCTTTCCGACAGAGATATCCCAGTATTTGGAGATAAAGGTGAACAAGCAGACCATGTCATCCTTTGCTTTAAAAAGAGGGCTTTTAGAGAAGAAAGGTGGAGAGGAGAGGTAACCTCAAGTAAATTTAAGAAAGCAGAAAGCAGTATATGAGACAGGACTGAATAACACTCTAGGTTAAAGATGCTGACTGAAAAAGGTGTAAAGTTACTATAAAGTGGAGGTCTCCATCACCTAAATTTTGTAACCAAGAAAACAGGAATTGGACAACATTTTGTTCACTTGCTGGTTGGATTTGTTTGGGTTTTTTTTAGCATGAGAATATGTAAACCTACCTTGGTAGTAAAAACAAGACCATGTTTTAGGCACAGGCTCCAATGGAGAAAATCTGTGTTTGTGTTGTTATTGAAAGATGATGGGGGATGGTTTGGTAGGACACCAGAAATTGCATGGTCTGTTAAAAAACAAAACAAAAACCAACCACCAAACAAAACCCAAGTGCAACACAAAGCCTGATTATTTTATAAGTGTTTTTGGAATAAAGCTGATGACAATAAGAAGTTTACTAAAATGGACCAAAAACTGGATATGATCAATTATATCTTTGTTGGACCAGCACTTACAAAATGTTAATTTTGCAGAGCTATTGTGTGAAACTCCTCTCATGGTGAAAGATGTTAAAGAGATTACAAGCTGACATAAACCAGCAATGGGGAACAATACAATCTAGAGCCTTCTAACAGAGATGATATGTACCAAAGATTAAAAGAACTTTAAAAGAATATAAGGTTGCAAACCCGTGTGTGAAGTGAATAATCAGAATGAAGACCAGATTAAAAATTGGAATTTTAATAATTTCTCAGAATTTCCCATCCATGAAAATTCTATTAAATATATTCCCCAGAAAGAGATTTTGTAACAAGACCTGTACAGTACTCATACATGCATTTAGAAGCTTATTATTAATCAGATGAACGGAACATAGCAAAGATATAGAAGAAGAGAACTTGCTTTATTTCTCCTGGTCAAACAGACAGTGGACCCACAGAGGAAGACAGTACTATGTGTCCAAACCCCAAATTTACCATGGTACTACAGATTTTCCTTGAAGGATATCCTTAAAAGGTGAAATTTTACTCACTAGAGGAGAGAGGAAACTAATCACAATGAGATTTATAGTATTTACTTTTCTGTGTCTAATTAAGAAGTGGTGAAATGCTACGTACCGCCCTGAGTAGGGAGTGAAATGACAGAAATTGTCAATAATATATCAAGTTATTGGAATCTGTTCTACTATATGCTGATCCTGAGGGAAAACTGACCTTATCTAAAATTGTCATCCATTCAAAAACTATTGTACAGAGCTTGAGAAGGTCACCTGGCAAAATTAAGAGGCCAGGGTAGCCATTGTCTAATGTTATGTATTTTATGTTGGATATGGTCTCTTTAGGGTTAAGTAATTCCTAAAACTACACAAGCCCCAATTATTTATCTAGAACTACCACCTTCCAACATGGCCAAAGACTGATAGTGTCTAGACTTACGAAGTAATTTGCAAGGGACTCAATAGCTCTGCAAGCTACAGGTATCCTGGGAAGTTTGGCAGCCTGGTCTTAAAAGACTGCAGCCAGCCACCCTAACACTACTGCTTGTCATGCTTAGTCTTTGCATAACAGCCTTGTGATTAGAGTACCTATCTTGGAAATAGTGGACTTGAGTTTTAGACACACCTTAGCACCAAGAAATTTTAGTGCACATACCAATTAATCCCTTAGTGAGTCTACAGGGTGCTCTGAAAGACCTCATCTAGACATACAGAAGAGCAAGATATATGACATTTTAAATGAGTTGTGAAAGAAGCTAATGTGTAATTCCAAAAAAGCTGAGGTTCTGTAAACAAACTATGATATTTAGTATGTAGTGTTGAGACATTCTGGGATGTAAAGCAGGTACCTGTGCATACTTTGGATAACTCTGGTGTCTTCAGAGGCACCTATTTCTCAGTTCAGGAAACCAAGCAGTAAATTTAACAAGATAAACAATTATTTTAGGATTGTTGAATTGCTCCTGTAATAATTTTAAACCTCAGATGAACCAATTTCCGTGTTGAACAGAATAGAATTTTCTAGTTTTTAGCTCAGTTTTTTAACGATGCTGAAATCCAGACATGTATTCCTTCCCACAACAACCTCTACCTTAAGGGTGAGCAGGGCCTTTACTTGTTTTGTTTTACTTCTACTATACTGTTAGAGGTTTTCTACTAGTTAACTGACAGTTAAAACTTAATTTAAAATTGTACCTTTTTTAGGGAAAATGTTTAACTGTGCAGGCAGTTTTCAAGATAGTAGAGATTCTGGGTAAACCTAAAGAGGAATCTTTCAGGTAGAAGGAAGAAGCTTAAAGATGTGATCAGGGAGGAAAGAAAATTTTCATGTTCTCAGGGAAATGACTAAATTCTTAGTATCTGTCTATATATTCTATCATCCTTTTTTTATTCTTTGAAAGAATAGCTGAAGATAGTGTTTCCATTATCAATTTCTTCTCACCAATGGAACAACATCAGAATAAACACGTGATGTCTACTTATTCAGGCCAACATGTAGCAATATGTGAACTATGTAATTATTTCTGGAGCTACATAAAAAAATCATTACTGAATTTGACTATTTTTCTAGCAGGTATTGAACAAAACCCCATAAAATTATTAAATTAATAGCATGAGTGGAGCTGTAAATATATAAAAGAGAAGCTCATAAAGGCTCAAAGTTTTCAAATGAGCACACTAAGGTAGTCCCAAAAAGTGAGCAAACCCAAAAACCCCTATGAAGAGAATAGAAGTCTGCACAGTACATGAATCTAGGGAATTACCTGTAGAAGTAAGGTATCACATTAAAGCTCCATGAGGTTTTGTTAGGGCATAATATGTTGGGATCTAAACTTTACACAAATAGAGCTGACCGGAGTGCAGAAGGCCTTGGGCAGCAGAGGCCAAGAGAGGTTCCCTCCTTGAAAAAGCAGGAGCCTGGCTACAAGAAGATACCTTGAGGACTAGGACTGTTTTCAGCTTTCTATGTGTATTAGTCCTGTCTCGTCTTGCAAGATATGGAAGGACTTTACAAGATGTGGCAAGATATCCAGAAACACCTTTGTCCCTTCCCCAGCTGGTCCCTACACGGACCCTATGATGAAATACCGTGACAGAATTTCCTAGTTAACATAACTCATCCCCCTTATTAGCATGTCCTACCTCCTCATTAACATACCCCATTCCTTGGATCTATATATTGTAGCACGAATATTGAATAAATGTCTCAGCTTTCTACCTCCAAGCCGGGTCTGTTTTATTTCTGACTGGCCGGACAATAATAAGTACTATTTTATCTTGATACTTTAAATACCCTTTCATTTTGTTTTAAGTACACCACAGGACATCTAATTCAATATTTATTGTAAGTGTCATAAATAATTTATGAAACAACAGTTCCTAAGGATTTGTGCTATCTTTAGTGACAACTCTAGATTGTAATCAAGGTCATATACCTACCTTTCTTGTTCTGTTTTGTCATTCACTATTTCAATATTCCTTGTCCCTTCAATGACATTCAAAATAGCCTATAATTAGAAGTGCAAGGAAAACTCTCTATTCAGTTGGCTTTTACACACAACACTTGGAAAGTTGAAAGAGAATTAGATGGCTTCTTGTACCAACAAATAAAATAGTTTTTATTATGTTTATGTAAAGGTAATAAAGAAATTTATATTTGCTCTTTGATACAAAGGAAAATAAATTTGAGATACAATTCTTCTCCAACTATTTTGGGACACTTGAACCTGTGTTTTGACTCTGCTTTCTACAAGGATTGTAGCAATGTTTTGTCAATTTGGTTTTTGTATATGCCTTTGAACTGCCTTATCAAACCCTGATATAAAAAAGGTTTTAAAGGGCCCTGCTGCCCTATGGAAAAGATAAATGGACAAAGGAAGCAGAAAGAAGGTGCCTTAGGAACAATCACAGATTATTATTTCCCTTTAATGCACCAAAACAATTACAGCTGTTAATGCTGGTGCACAAAGACACTGTCCTTGTCTAGAAGACAGTGATTCAGGTTGCTTTTAACAAAGCACCATGCGTACCATACAATAATGGTAAATACAAATCATAAATCAAGGAGCTTTTCCTTTATGGCAAGCATCAAGGAGCTTCTATCCATCCAGCAGGAATTAATTGTGCTTTTAAAAAAAAAAAAAAGGCTTAGCTATTTGAGTGACGTGTTCATAATAACACAGTGCCCTTTTGTCCTTGTGGAATAAGAATATATCTGTTTTTGTTATAAAGTTCTGCCTTCTTTTACATTTCCTCTATGCACAGAAAGTGGCTAAAAGCAGTATACAATTATGTAATTGAAGTCAATTTCTCCCTACTGTTGCCATATTAAGCACTGGTAAATTTGAGTTAACAACTAGCTAACAATATTTTGACAGTGATGTGAGCTGGACCTCAGTACACTAGGGTTTCTGCAATGTCTGCTACTTGAAATATCAGTGGTGATAAAAAATGCTAATTCTCATAAGTTCATATTTTACCAACGAAAAGATTTTATTTTATATTATAAGCGAAAACAACAGAAAAATGTTCTTTGAGCATTGAATATTTGCATTGATATTATTATACTTTCTCAAAGTTTATTGTTTCATGCAATATTTTCAAAGAATAAAGAAAGTTCAACACTACCCAGTTTATAAAAGGCAGGATAGATTTTGTTATGTCACTTTGACAAATTAATAATTTTAAGCTCTGACTGCACTCCCTGAATGATCAACATTTCAAATTAATATTTGTTGTAACTCTATGAAAATTTCTAAGTTTAATATACGATTTCACTAGAATACTTAGCTACACTGATAAAATCTGAATCTTGTCTTCAAAAGGGCTAAGTACTTTTAGAAGTAAGGGAAAAATATAGAGCTCTGATTTTCTAGAAAATTGCTTCTATATGAACTGCTATGAAGAATTATTGATTTGCAGTCTTCATGTTAAAAGTCTCTATGGTCTTTATTTATACAATTTCAGTTTTGTATTTTTTCAAAAGCTTTTAATTAGGCTGTCTAACACAATTACTAGTTAACAAGTGCCACAATAATTTCTGCTTTTCAATATTTTATATTGTAATTTTTTATTTGTGAATAAGTAATACTTATTTGCAGATAGAAGACCAGTATAGCAAAGAAATGGAGATTGAACCAAGAAGTCAAACTATTTTAAGTTAACATTCTCATTTACAATTAATTTCTTTTGAACAGATTATGCCATTCACCATCTTTTCCCACTCAAAATTTCCTTAGAGCTTTTCTATGAACCTACACATTGTAATAGTTATATGTCTGCAAACTCATTGCAAGAACAATGCATTCTGTTGCTTGCTGCCAAAACCTACTATTTATGTAGTCAGCAGTTACCTAAGTCATATTATATATTGGTTGACATCACTTGTATATAATTAGTTATCACTTATATATAATTTCACTGCTGAAATATAATTTTATCAACTAACCTTTTTCATAAAAAAACTTAAAAGTACTGTTAGCCTGAAACTACTGTTTTTTTATGAACATAATTTGAAGCAAGACTCAGGTCTTATAAATTATTGATGAAAAGCAACTGGTGACATAAAAGGGCACCCAATTCACTGAAATGTTTGTGAGAAAGTTTTATGCCTCTAATGATTTTAATTGAAAAGAAACTCAAAAGATATATAGAGATATTAAAAAATGCAAAGTAGGGCTTTTCTACTCCTTTTTTCTGAAATAGATTTTAATTTGTCAACAATTAGAAATTACTTTAAAAAGGCTACCTAATTCAATAAAGCAACAAAATATTAAAAAATGAAAATTACTATCCTGTGCAAAAATATTTCCTATCCTATGATAACAGTCCCTCAATCAACCTTTCTACTTAGCCCCCTCTAAGCAGTATGTTTTTTCCTGTTTTCTGCGTTTGTACAGCAGTATTTCTCTTCCCACGTGCAAAATTTTCTGGCTCACATTTTCCTTGATCAAAAGAGAAACCAATAATAAATGTGCCCAGTAAGGGGGACAAATGCAATTTCCTTACACTGTTCTACGAAACAAAAGTAGAGTGACTTACTGTTTCTCCTGCAAAGAGCTGGTAAACAGGGATAACCTACCAGCTGTAGCACATTAATTGGTTGTTTGGAAGGGCTACCTGATGCAGAGAAGTTCACTCTTTGCCAACCTTGCTCACTTGATTGAGAAGCACATACTGTCTTTCAGTCCCTTGGGAAATCAGATATTTCCCTATATTTCAGCTCCCAGCTTAAGGAAAATGGCTTTGATGAGTACGGGGTTTTAGCACACTCTGGACAACACAAGGCAGAAATAAAAAAAATTAACAGTTTTACTATTGCCTCCTACCAGTTTACCTATTTTCAGTTATTCTGGGAATCTTCGTCTTTCCATAAATTCACAACATTCAAACAAGGAAACTTTAAAGTCCCCAGATCAGCATCCTTCTTCATCCAGAGATGGTAGCTTAGGGATAAATAGCCTTTGATGGATTTTTCTGGCATGAATTTTTCTGATTGCTTTTAAATTGCTGATGAGCTAGGAGGATTCAGAGGTTTCTGTGGCATAATTCCCAGTATGCAAAGAAATATTTCATTTTTCCTTCTTTGAACTTGTCACCTCCAAGTGATATTTGACTGTTCACCAGTTGTTTTGTGACTTCATGTCACTATCTTTTATACAGATCAGCATCACTTTCTTTCTCCCTACGTTACTTTGCAATGCTGAAGAGTCATAGTCTGCTAAGATGTTCCTGATAAAAAGATTTTATAATCCTGACTGTCCTTCTAGTTTTCTAACTTAATTATATTATTTCTGATAAGGGGGTCATACAAGTAGACAGTATTCAAGAAGTGGACTCTGACTGATTTGCATAATATTCTACTGGTCTTCATGACATTATGAGATAGAATTAAAACATCTTACACAACTGCCTCCATATTTTCTGTAAGAATACTACTTGTATGGAAAAATAAATAAAAAATATTTAAATTTTTTATATATTTGATTTAAATATTTAAAGATACATAAACAATTTAGAAAATGGTGAGAAGCTTAGGAAACAGGGGTGACAATTTCAGTGGAGCCAGTACTACTAATAAAAAGAATATAACAAAATCTGCGTACTATACTACTAACATCAACCCTAAAAGAGCAGAAAGAAGGCTGATGTATTTTTCTAAGCAGATCTCAGTGAACATGCAATGAATTCACATATATTTATCTAATAAATAAATACATGCAGCCTTTTGAAACACAGGATTAGATTGATGTTTTGCTTTATTTAACAATAAAAAATGGGTACAGCAACAATACATACTTGGAAATACTAAAATGAGAAAGAAGTAAAACAGCTTTGCAGAAAGAGAATTTTTTGCTTAATGTCTTATTCGCAAAATTATGGCCTCTGATGCATACATTGTTGCTTTATTGCTTCCACTGTTCATGCAAGATTGAAATTACTGTGTGACCCTCTGAGACAGCTAAATGTAAGGTGTCTTCTACTATGCCTTGACTCCAATCTTTGCACTAGTAATCATAGTGTCCTAGACTATGTTTGTTATTCATCCATTTCATCAGTATAACAGCCAAGGAGATCAATTCCATATATTGAAATACTCCCCCAATATGGGGCTCAGGCTGAGTCTTCCCAGCTTCTTTTCTTAAAATATCTGCTTTCCTTCTCCTCTCTTTCAGTTCCAAACTCTGGATACAGGTATTATTTTTCCCTAAACCACATCTGGAAAAAATAGCAAGACTTCTTCTCCCTCTCTTCATGTGACTAACTCCTACCTCTGCCTGTTTCTTAGGACATCCAGTGTCAAGAGGAGAGTTGTAATNTTTTTTTTTTTTTTTTGCGGGGTGGGGACAGAATGTGGCCAAATTTTTTAAGAATAAATAAAATTAGTGTTGGTGAGAATTTACATTGAGAGTTATAGGAGAAAATGGAGAGTTGTACAGAGTAAAGCAGCAAAAATCCTGTCAGGATGATCCTCTGGACAAACTCATTAACTGGAGAAAATAATTCGAATTTAGTGTACAATTAATTTTCTGCTCCTCTCCTTTGTGGTATGATCCCAGAACTCAAAAAAATATGTGAAAACAAGGGACCATGCAGTGCTTCTTACGGGTGAGACACAGATCAGCGCATCCCTAGTTTTAGAAAATTAGAATTATTTCTTGTTTATCTGTTACTAAATCAAAGACTAAGTCTGTGTAACAGCTGACCTTGGTGTAAATTTCTAGGCTATGCAAGGCTTTAATTCTACCAGTACAAGTCTGAACATGGAAAAATATGGTATGTTCCCTCACATTCATTCCAGTGCTTTTCCAAACTTTCATCAAGGATGCTAATTTGTGTTAATTGATGCAGTTTTTTTCCTATTCATGATAATTCTCATTGTGAATCTGCTTGCCAATCAAAGAGATCATAATAGAGCATAATGGTGACTTAACTAAGAATAACCAGACACTGCTGCAATTAATATCTGTAGTGTTTTTCTATCACATATACTTCCTCATGGTGAACTAAAAGCTACAGAAAAAATTGTCAGAGCACCAATGAACAGTGATAGGGATTTTACAGGTTCAGAGAGAAAAAGAAGAGCATATTGTTTATGTATAGAATGTGGAACTGAAATTGAATGAAAAGCAAGCCAAAACACAAGAGATGATTTGTAAACCTGGACCACTCTATATAAAGAAACAGAGAAATTGAAACTTCTCAAGTGATTGAATAGTAGACTAAAACCTAAGTTCATAGCTTGGCTAGAAATAAGAGGGTTGGTAAGATCTGATAACTTTTAAAGCTTGGGGTTTTTTTGCCTTTCCTATATATTTTAGTGCTGTGTGCTGGAGAGAAAGCACATTTCACTCACCTTCTGGTAACTTCTTTGCCATAAAGTGCTAATTTTGAGAACACTATTACCCTTCAGGAAAGTGATGAACTCATGGCACATGTGTATCCTCTGTCTAAATGACACTGGCATGGATCTAGTATTATCTTCAAAAGCAGTTCTACAATTTCTGCTTTCACTACAGGGGTGCAAGGTAATGCTCTGTATCCTGCTATACATGATATGAAATTTTTTGTCCAGTTCAAGCACGTGGTAATTGAAGTAAAAATATATTTACCTAAGGGAAGATGTCTTCCCCCTTTTCCTAAAGTGCCACAGATCAATCAGTATAACTCCTGAGAACTGCTATTACAGAGATAGTCCTGGATCACAAATCCAGATTTGTAATCCTGCTCCAACATCTACAGCATGACCATACTACTTTGCAGATATGCTTGGCTTGCCTAATCCAAGTTTCCAGTTTAAAATCATACTCTACCTGAAATACAAATGCCATCATTCAAAAGAAAAATCTCTTCCAGTGTTTTCTGTAAGTAGCAATGGTTTTTCCCACTTAAATTAACCACTAGGCCAGGAATTTAGGAATGACATTACATCTTCCTGGACTAACAGTGAAAAGGAAATTAAAATGCTTCTTGGAGACACCTAAAACAGAATTCTTCACTGAGTGCCAGTATCTTTAAAACATGTTACTCCTTCGAGAAACAGAGGTTGAGGTTAAATGATAATATGTAAGACATTACCTCTCATCAACTCTAGAGAGAAATGAAGAGGTCATAATGGAAGAATGTAGGTCAGTAATAGAATGAAGTGCTGTGTTACAGGCACTGATGTATAGCCCCTTTAAAAAATGAAAACAAGCTGTAAAAAAACCAAAACAAAACAGCAACAAAAATCCCCAGACTAAAAATCCAGCAAAATTGAAGCAAGATGGTCTGAGTTATTTTTTTAGCTACCAAAACTACCAGAGCTTGGAAGTCCTTTGATATTTTTTTGGCCTTGACCTGTATAAATACTGGATTCATGAAGGGCTTCACATAACAGCACGACAACATCAGATGATCCAAACAAATGATCCGACAACATTAGTCAGGATTTTTTGGCTTTTAAAGTTGTTCATACAGATGTAACAGTTCTGCTCAGAAAATGATTGAAGGTGTACAAACAACAAAGTCCTCCTGGAACAGCTGTTATGGCAGTAGAAAAGGTTTTGAACTCTCCAACTCTTATTAATTTACAAGGTTAGAGGAGGAGCATGTGAAACAGTAGGGAGCATGAGAGAAGAGCAGAGGACTGGATGAGGTCAAAGAAGCTGCCAGATCTTTGCCCTCACTGTTAGAAACTTTTTCAGCTGCTAGGAGCAAGGAAAATAACTAATCAACTTCCTACTCCTTTCACAAGTCCCAGGGCAACCTCTGAGGCTGCCATCTGTGCAAAAAAAATGATGGCTTAAGCATCCATCGTTAAAAGGTGTGAAGTGAAAATGACTGAAAATCTTCCACTGCAATACCTTTCTGCTAAAGGCTGCTCATCTGAAAATATTCTCTGTTTCAGAGGACCATGAATATTGGACAAAAAACTGATGTACATTAATAGGAATATTTCATCAATGTTGATCCTTATTTTCCAGCCTTGGACTTTGGGCAGAATTGGGAGGAAAGTGTTCAAAAGTTCTCCAATTGTACTGTGATGAGCAACTCCCAGTGAGGTATGTTGAACTATCAATGCTATGAGTTATATATAAGCCACAAAAGCACCTTTCATAGGATCCTAGTCTTATCCCAAGTGCCTGACACACAGAAGACACTTCTATCAACAAGCAAAACATAGTAAATGTTGTCTAAGAAAACAGTATATGCAAAACTGTTCACTTAGTGCAAATAAGCAAAAGTAGAGATAACATGGTTAAATAGAAATCCACATATAAAAAGAACAGAATAAAATAAAAAAGAGAAATGAATTTGCAAGCTGTCATTTAAATGTATTTGTCCTTTAAGGAGACTGTGAGACTGAGATGTCTAGAGACATCCTATGGAGTGTGTTGCAGTGCTCTGTTTTATGATTCTTGCTTGCTGATGTCTGCAATTATAAATAAAAGTCACTAAAGGTACTGTACAGATTTTTACTGAACCGGTTTTAGCTAAGACTTCAGATATCTAGAGGATGTACTAAATCAGAGTTTATATTCCCCATAAGAATCTACAAGTCAATTCATACTTCCACTTTGCAATCTTCTAGTAGTGGCAGTTTTAAACATTGTATATGGGAAGTGCCAGGATTTTGAGTAGCCACTGTCCAAAAGAATAGTCAGCTGTAGTTGTCTGGTGGATATTGCAACCACACTGAAACCTGAAGGCTGGAGAGTTTAATGTGGAAAACTAAAAGTGGGGAAACAGCAAAGTGAGTACAAGTGTTTGTCTGGGTAGAACAGCCCTGTATGTGTGCAGGTTGTTCATATTTCATTGTAGACCTCTTAATCAGCATACACCAAGCCACTGAGGTGCTTTTTCTTTTTACGGGCAATTAGGAATCTTTATGAAGCAAAAAAAAAAATTGTGTGATCTCAGGGGTGACAACACCTCTCAAGTGGGTAGAATGATGAGGATTAGCAAACAGTATATTCTTGAAACTAAAGACTTTGCATTTTCATACAGAATGTGCCAGTAGTCAATGAGGTCTGAGGGTTGATTTTTGTCACATCAGTCCGGGAATATGGGTAAGCATTTTAAAGGACACATCCATAAGTTAAAAGAAGTCAGAATAGGAGAAGATGGAATAAGCAAAAATACTGTATGTTTGGAATGAAATAATATATTCAGGGGTAAAGTGAAATTTACAGACAGCTGATGTTCTACAAGGACTCCTAAATCATATCAGAATGAGGAAGGAGTTTTAATGGTGAAATAAGATACCACCAAGGTAACATACACTCTTACACAAGACAGTAAACAAAACTGAATTTGGAGAACTCATCAGCTTACTGCAGAGCCAGGATAAAATAGTTAAACCAAGAACTCAATCAGAGAAATTGCACATATTGTAGAAACATGCAAGTACTTGATCTGTCATCTACTGAACAAAACACAAACACAGAAATTAGTTTGTCAATTTTCCATGTCCCAAGAGAGATTTGCTAAAGACAACGTCAGAGATTTCTTACCAAACTTGAATACAATCAACTCAGTACACACACAGGCAGTATCAGAAAGTAAAACAAACTATAATTTGCACTCTGGTAGAATCTTATTATTTCATGCTGTGGTGGGTTGCCCCTGGTTTGAGGTGAGGTGCTGACCAAAGCCACTCCCTATCCTCAGCTGGGCAGGGGAGAAAAAATGTAATAAAATGTAATAAAAGGCTCCTGGGTCAAGTTAAAGGCAGAGGGAGATCACTCTCCAGTTACCATCATGGGCAAAACAGACTTGACTTGGGGAAATTATTGACTTTATTACAAATTAAATCCTGGAAGAGTAATGAGAAGTAAACCCAAATCTTAAGAACTCTTTTCTCCTACCCTTCCTTCTTCCCTGGTATAACTTCATTTCCAAATCTCTATCTCCTTCCCCAGGGGTGCAGAGGGACAGGGAATGGGGACTGTGGTCATCTTATCAGACATTGTCTCTGCTGCTCCTTCCCCCTCACTGTTGACCCTTGCTCATGCATGGGTTCCCTACATTACCTACAAACTTTTCCAAAGTGAATCCTTCCCATGGCTGCAGTTTTTCATGACCAGTGTGGGTCCCTCACAGGGCCACAAGTCCTGACAGAAAACCTGCTTCAGAGTGAACCCCTCTCCATGGGGTCACAGGTCCTGCCAGGAGCCTGCTCAAGCACAGTCTTCCCATGGACTCGAAATCTCTTTTAGGCACATCCACCTTCTCCAGCATGGGGTCCTCCATGGGCTGCAGGGGCACATCTGCCTCACTATGGTCTTCACCGCAGGCTGCAGGGGAACCACAGCTCCAATGCCTGGAGCTACTCCTCCCACTCCTTCTCTACTGACCTTGGAGTCTGCAGCACTGCTTCTCTCATATATTCTCACTCCTCTCTTCTCTGGCTTCAGTTTGTGCAATAACTTTCTCCCCTTCTCAAATACATTATCCCAGTGGCACTACCACGATCATCACTGGGCGTCGCCTTGGCCAGTGCTGGGTCTGTCTTGGAGCTGGCAGGCATCGGCTCAGCTGGACATGAGGGAGGCTTCCAGCAGCTCCTCACAGAAGCCACCTCTGTAGCTGCACCCCTGCCAAAACCGTGGCATGCAAACCCAGTACACATATGTAGGTACATATATATATATAAAAAATCAAATTTTGAACCTGAGACTTTATTTCATCAAAACAAAGAAGCATGGTACTGCATGTGTAGGAGATGCCACTTCCAATTTCACATAAACAGGTCCTCCATCTTTGCCTGCCTTCTCTCCTGGGACTTGCCATCATGTGACCTCCAGAGTTAGCTATACAAGTTTCTTATTCTAACCTCTTTAATGCTTCCCTTCCCTTCCCTTCCCTTCCCTTCCCTTCCCTTCCCT